>JAWNOU010000081.1:0-176378 GCA_035045725.1 Drosophila ezoana
GGGCCCAAATCTCTACCAGTGGATAACCAATGGTAAGATTCGAGGAGTATCCGCAAACGCCACTGAGTGGACCACGCGGCAACGGCCGTTTTAATTGGAGGCTTTTAATGGAAAGCAGTTTTGACGGCCAGGTAGGGCTGTATGTTATAGGGTTGGAGGGTCAGGTGAGACTTTGTGGCTTCAACTTGCTCCCCTAGGCTGCACATGCCAGATTGGCAGGGCTCCTGGTACCTGAGTCAAGTTTGGTAAAGCAGTTTTAACGGCCCGGTAGGGCTGTATGTTATAGGGTTGGAGAGTCAGGTGAGACTTTGTGGCTTCAACTTGCTCCCCTAGGCTGCACATGCCAGATTGGCAGGGCTCCTGGTATCTGAGTCAAGTTTGGTAAAGCAGTTTTGACGGCCAGGTAGGGCTGTATGTTATAGGGTTGGAGAGTCAGGTGAGACTATGTGGCTTCAACTTGCTCCCCTAGGCTGCACATGCCAGATTGGCAGAGCTCCTGGTATTTGAGTCAAGTTTGGTAAAGCAGTTTTAACGGCCAGGTAGGGCTGTATGTTATATGGTTGGAGAGTCAGGTGAGACTTTGTGGCTTCAACTTGCTCCCCTAGGCTGCACATGCCAGATTGGCAGGGCTCCTGGTATCTGAGTCAAGTTTGGTAAAGCAGTTTTGACGGCCAGGTAGGGCTGTATGTTATAGGGTTGGAGAGTCAGGTGAGACTTTGTGGCTTCAACTTGCTCCCCTAGGCTGCACATGCCAGATTGGCAGGGCCCCTGGTATCTGAGTCAAGTTTGGTAAAGCAGTTTTAACGGCCAGGTAGGGCTGTATGTTATAGGGTTGGAGAGTCAGGTGAGACTTTGTGGCTTCAACTTGCTCCCCTAGGCTGCACATGCCAGATTGGCAGGGCCCCTGGTATCTGAGTCAAGTATTCGTAAAGCAGTTTGGATGCCAGGTAAGGCTGTTTGTTATGATATTGGATACGATATATAGGTGGCTTTAATAGCAAAGCAGTATTTGGAATAGTTCTTGTTTATATTATGTTGTTTAGTTCTATTTAGTTCTATTTAGTTGTTTAGTTCTATTTCTATCTGATAAAGTTTCGACGATTTGTTAGGTAGTAGTCTGTGACAAACAGGGTGGTCTATGTGATGGTTTGTGGTTGATGCTGCTACCAATCTTTTGGTCTTTGGACAGGGTGGTTTTTAGTTTCAGAATCTATCTTTCTATGCTGTTAGTTTGGATAAGTTAATGCGTTATTAACCAGTGCTTGGGGATCAAAAATATCAGTGATATTGATAATTTTAAATGTGTTATCATTTTCAGCATCCTTTAAAGATGATCCTTGGCTAGGCTGGTAATATCGAATAGATTGACTTGGCAATAATGTTTGGCGAGATGGGATTTGACTAGATTACTAGTGAGTATAATTGTTGTCTGTGACAATTGGGGTGGTCTATCTTTTAATTTGTTATAGGTGTTGCTACCAAGCTTAGAGTGGGGGGACAGAGAGATTTTAGTTTAAGGATCTTCCTCTTTATGCTGTTAGTTTGGATAAGTTAATGCGTTATTAACCAGTGCTTGGGGATCAAAAATATCAGTGATATTGATAATTTTAAATGTGTTATCATTTTCAGCATCCTTTAAAGATGATCCTTGGCTAGGCTGGTAATATCGAATAGATTGACTTGGCAATAATGTTTGGCGAGATGGGATTTGACTTGATTACTAGTGAGTATAATTGTTGTCTGTGACAATTGGGGTGGTCTATCTTTTAATTTGTTATAGGTGTTGCTACCAAGCTTAGAGTGGGGGGACAGCGAGACTTTAGTTTAAGGATCTTGCTCTTTATGCTGTTAGTTTGGATAAGTTAATGCGTTATTCTCTTTGGTTATTAACCAGTGCTTTTGGATAAAAATATCACTAATATTGATAACTTAAGATGAGCTATCATTTACAGGATTCTTTAAAGATGATTATTGGCTGGGCTGGTAATAGTGGTTTATTAAAATCGACATAATGTTTGGCAGAAGTTTTGAGTATTTATAAATTGAGTTAGGCATGTATGTGTGGTATATAAAGTTTATAATTATATTATATTTTTAGTGTGCTGGTTTAGTGGGTTAGAGTGTGAGGGGTATTATATCTTGTTGGGTGCCTTGTGCTGCTTGCGTTAATGTTGGGTTGGAGAAGCGGAGAGTGAAGGTCTGTTCAGTGGTGTCGGGGTGAAATGGGAGTCTTGAGCGTAGTTCATTTATTTTTTGGAGTAGACTTTGTTTTTTGTTTCGTAGTGTGGCAATGTATTTTTTTTTTTTTTTTTTTTTTACAATATATACTAGCCTGTTGCATGGTACATAAAGAAGACGGGGCCCAAATCTCTACCAGTGGATAACCAATGGTAAGATTCGAGGAGTATCCGCAAACGCCACTGAGTGGACCACGCGGCAACGGCCGTTTTAATTGGAGGCTTTTAATGGAAAGCAGTTTTAACGGCCAGGTAGGGCTGTATGTTATAGGGTTGGAGAGTCAGGTGAGACTGTGTGGCTTCAACTTGCTCCCCTAGGCTGCACATGCCAGATTGGCAGGGCTCCTGGTATTTGAGTCAAGTTTGGTAAAGCAGTTTTAACGGCCAGGTAGGGCTGTATGTTATAGGGTTGGAGAGTCAGGTGAGACTAGGTGGCTTCAACTTGCTCCCCTAGGCTGCACATGCCAGATTGGCAGGGCTCCTGGTATCTGAGTCAAGTTTGGTAAAGCAGTTTTGATGGCCAGGTAGGGCTGTATGTTATAGGGTTGGAGGGTCAGGTGAGACTTTGTGGCTTCAACTTGCTCCCCTAGGCTGCACATGCCAGATTGGCAGGGCCCCTGGTATCTGAGTCAAGTTTGGTAAAGCAGTTTTGACGGCCAGGTAGGGCTGTATGTTATAGGGTTGGAGAGTCAGGTGAGACTTTGTGGCTTCAACTTGCTCCCCTAGGCTGCACATGCCAGATTGGCAGGGCCCCTGGTATCTGAGTCAAGTTTGGTAAAGCAGTTTTGACGGCCAGGTAGGGCTGTATGTTATAGGGTTGGAGAGTCAGGTGAGACTAGGTGGCTTCAACTTGCTCCCCTAGGCTGCACATGCCAGATTGGCAGGGCTCCTGGTATCTGAGTCAAGTTTGGTAAAGCAGTTTTGACGGCCAGGTAGGGCTGTATGTTATAGGGTTGGAGGGTCAGGTGAGACTTTGTGGCTTCAACTTGCTCCCCTAGGCTGCACATGCCAGATTGGCAGGGCTCCTGGTACCTGAGTCAAGTTTGGTAAAGCAGTTTTAACGGCCAGGTAGGGCTGTATGTTATAGGGTTGGAGAGTCAGGTGAGACTTTGTGGCTTCAACTTGCTCCCCTAGGCTGCACATGCCAGATTGGCAGGGCTCCTGGTATCTGAGTCAAGTTTGGTAAAGCAGTTTTGACGGCCAGGTAGGGCTGTATGTTATAGGGTTGGAGAGTCAGGTGAGACTATGTGGCTTCAACTTGCTCCCCTAGGCTGCACATGCCAGATTGGCAGAGCTCCTGGTATTTGAGTCAAGTTTGGTAAAGCAGTTTTAACGGCCAGGTAGGGCTGTATGTTATAGGGTTGGAGAGTCAGGTGAGACTTTGTGGCTTCAACTTGCTCCCCTAGGCTGCACATGCCAGATGGGCAGGGCCCCTGGTATCTGAGTCAAGTTTGGTAAAGCAGTTTTGACGGCCAGGTAGGGCTGTATGTTATAGGGTTGGAGGGTCAGGTGAGACTTTGTGGCTTCAACTTGCTCCCCTAGGCTGCACATGCCAGATTGGCAGGGCTCCTGGTACCTGAGTCAAGTTTGGTAAAGCAGTTTTAACGGCCAGGTAGGGCTGTATGTTATAGGGTTGGAGAGTCAGGTGAGACTTTGTGGCTTCAACTTGCTCCCCTTGGCTGCACATGCCAGATTGGCAGGGCCCCTGGTATCTGAGTCAAGTTTGGTAAAGCAGTTTTGACGGCCAGGTAGGGCTGTATGTTATAGGGTTGGAGAGTCAGGTGAGACTATGTGGCTTCAACTTGCTCCCCTAGGCTGCACATGCCAGATTGGCAGAGCTCCTGGTATTTGAGTCAAGTTTGGTAAAGCAGTTTTAACGGCCAGGTAGGGCTGTATGTTATAGGGTTGGAGAGTCAGGTGAGACTAGGTGGCTTCAACTTGCTCCCCTAGGCTGCACATGCCAGGTTGGCAGGGCTCCTGGTATCTGAGTCAAGTTTGGTAAAGCAGTTTTGATGGCCAGGTAGGGCTGTATGTTATAGGGTTGGAGGGTCAGGTGAGACTTTGTGGCTTCAACTTGCTCCCCTAGGCTGCACATGCCAGATTGGCAGAGCTCCTGGTATTTGAGTCAAGTTTGGAAAAGCAGTTTTAACGGCCAGGTAGGGCTGTATGTTATATGGTTGGAGAGTCAGGTGAGACTTTGTGGCTTCAACTTGCTCCCCTAGGCTGCACATGCCAGATTGGCAGGGCCCCTGGTATCTGAGTCAAGTTTGGTAAAGCAGTTTTGACGGCCAGGTAGGGCTGTATGTTATAGGGTTGGAGAGTCAGGTGAGACTTTGTGGCTTCAACTTGCTCCCCTAGGCTGCACATGCCAGATTGGCAGGGCCCCTGGTATCTGAGTCAAGTTTGGTAAAGCAGTTTTGACGGCCAGGTAGGGCTGTATGTTATAGGGTTGGAGGGTCAGGTGAGACTTTGTGGCTTCAACTTGCTCCCCTAGGCTGCACATGCCAGATTGGCAGGGCTCCTGGTACCTGAGTCAAGTTTGGTAAAGCAGTTTTAACGGCCAGGTAGGGCTGTATGTTATAGGGTTGGAGAGTCAGGTGAGACTTTGTGGCTTCAACTTGCTCCCCTTGGCTGCACATGCCAGATTGGCAGGGCTCCTGGTATTTGAGTCAAGTTTGGTAAAGCAGTTTTAACGGCCAGGTAGGGCTGTATGTTATAGGGTTGGAGAGTCAGGTGAGACTAGGTGGCTTCAACTTGCTCCCCTAGGCTGCACATGCCAGATTGGCAGGGCTCCTGGTATCTGAGTCAAGTTTGGTAAAGCAGTTTTGACGGCCAGGTAGGGCTGTATGTTATAGGGTTGGAGGGTCAGGTGAGACTTTGTGGCTTCAACTTGCTCCCCTAGGCTGCACATGCCAGATTGGCAGGGCTCCTGGTACCTGAGTCAAGTTTGGTAAAGCAGTTTTAACGGCCAGGTAGGGCTGTATGTTATAGGGTTGGAGAGTCAGGTGAGACTTTGTGGCTTCAACTTGCTCCCCTAGGCTGCACATGCCAGATTGGCAGGGCTCCTGGTATCTGAGTCAAGTTTGGTAAAGCAGTTTTGACGGCCAGGTAGGGCTGTATGTTATAGGGTTGGAGAGTCAGGTGAGACTAGGTGGCTTCAACTTGCTCCCCTAGGCTGCACATGCCAGATTGGCAGGGCTCCTGGTATCTGAGTCAAGTTTGGTAAAGCAGTTTTGACGGCCAGGTAGGGCTGTATGTTATAGGGTTGGAGGGTCAGGTGAGACTTTGTGGCTTCAACTTGCTCCCCTAGGCTGCACATGCCAGATTGCCAGGGCTCCTGGTACCTGAGTCAAGTTTGGTAAAGCAGTTTTAACGGCCAGGTAGGGCTGTATGTTATAGGGTTGGAGAGTCAGGTGAGACTATGTGGCTTCAACTTGCTCCCCTAGGCTGCACATGCCAGATTGGCAGAGCTCCTGGTATCTGAGTCAAGTTTGGTAAAGCAGTTTTGACGGCCAGGTAGGGCTGTATGTTATAGGGTTGGAGGGTCAGGTGAGACTTTGTGGCTTCAACTTGCTCCCCTAGGCTGCACATGCCAGATTGCCAGGGCTCCTGGTACCTGAGTCAAGTTTGGTAAAGCAGTTTTGACGGCCAGGTAGGGCTGTATGTTATAGGGTTGGAGAGTCAGGTGAGACTATGTGGCTTCAACTTGCTCCCCTAGGCTGCACATGCCAGATTGGCAGAGCTCCTGGTATTTGAGTCAAGTTTGGTAAAGCAGTTTTAACGGCCAGGTAGGGCTGTATGTTATATGGTTGGAGAGTCAGGTGAGACTTTGTGGCTTCAACTTGCTCCCCTAGGCTGCACATGCCAGATGGGCAGGGCCCCTGGTATCTGAGTCAAGTTTGGTAAAGCAGTTTTGACGGCCAGGTAGGGCTGTATGTTATAGGGTTGGAGGGTCAGGTGAGACTTTGTGGCTTCAACTTGCTCCCCTAGGCTGCACATGCCAGATTGGCAGGGCTCCTGGTACCTGAGTCAAGTTTGGTAAAGCAGTTTTAACGGCCAGGTAGGGCTGTATGTTATAGGGTTGGAGAGTCAGGTGAGACTTTGTGGCTTCAACTTGCTCCCCTTGGCTGCACATGCCAGATTGGCAGGGCCCCTGGTATCTGAGTCAAGTTTGGTAAAGCAGTTTTGACGGCCAGGTAGGGCTGTATGTTATAGGGTTGGAGAGTCAGGTGAGACTATGTGGCTTCAACTTGCTCCCCTAGGCTGCACATGCCAGATTGGCAGAGCTCCTGGTATTTGAGTCAAGTTTGGTAAAGCAGTTTTAACGGCCAGGTAGGGCTGTATGTTATATGGTTGGAGAGTCAGGTGAGACTTTGTGGCTTCAACTTGCTCCCCTAGGCTGCACATGCCAGATTGGCAGGGCCCCTGGTATCTGAGTCAAGTTTGGTAAAGCAGTTTTGACGGCCAGGTAGGGCTGTATGTTATAGGGTTGGAGAGTCAGGTGAGACTTTGTGGCTTCAACTTGCTCCCCTAGGCTGCACATGCCAGATTGGCAGGGCCCCTGGTATCTGAGTCAAGTTTGGTAAAGCAGTTTTGACGGCCAGGTAGGGCTGTATGTTATAGGGTTGGAGGGTCAGGTGAGACTTTGTGGCTTCAACTTGCTCCCCTAGGCTGCACATGCCAGATTGGCAGGGCTCCTGGTACCTGAGTCAAGTTTGGTAAAGCAGTTTTAACGGCCAGGTAGGGCTGTATGTTATAGGGTTGGAGAGTCAGGTGAGACTTTGTGGCTTCAACTTGCTCCCCTTGGCTGCACATGCCAGATTGGCAGGGCTCCTGGTATTTGAGTCAAGTTTGGTAAAGCAGTTTTAACGGCCAGGTAGGGCTGTATGTTATAGGGTTGGAGAGTCAGGTGAGACTAGGTGGCTTCAACTTGCTCCCCTAGGCTGCACATGCCAGATTGGCAGGGCTCCTGGTATCTGAGTCAAGTTTGGTAAAGCAGTTTTGACGGCCAGGTAGGGCTGTATGTTATAGGGTTGGAGGGTCAGGTGAGACTTTGTGGCTTCAACTTGCTCCCCTAGGCTGCACATGCCAGATTGGCAGGGCTCCTGGTACCTGAGTCAAGTTTGGTAAAGCAGTTTTAACGGCCAGGTAGGGCTGTATGTTATAGGGTTGGAGAGTCAGGTGAGACTTTGTGGCTTCAACTTGCTCCCCTAGGCTGCACATGCCAGATTGGCAGGGCTCCTGGTATCTGAGTCAAGTTTGGTAAAGCAGTTTTGACGGCCAGGTAGGGCTGTATGTTATAGGGTTGGAGAGTCAGGTGAGACTAGGTGGCTTCAACTTGCTCCCCTAGGCTGCACATGCCAGATTGGCAGGGCTCCTGGTATCTGAGTCAAGTTTGGTAAAGCAGTTTTGACGGCCAGGTAGGGCTGTATGTTATAGGGTTGGAGGGTCAGGTGAGACTTTGTGGCTTCAACTTGCTCCCCTAGGCTGCACATGCCAGATTGGCAGGGCTCCTGGTACCTGAGTCAAGTTTGGTAAAGCAGTTTTAACGGCCAGGTAGGGCTGTATGTTATAGGGTTGGAGAGTCAGGTGAGACTTTGTGGCTTCAACTTGCTCCCCTAGGCTGCACATGCCAGATTGGCAGGGCTCCTGGTATCTGAGTCAAGTTTGGTAAAGCAGTTTTGACGGCCAGGTAGGGCTGTATGTTATAGGGTTGGAGAGTCAGGTGAGACTATGTGGCTTCAACTTGCTCCCCTAGGCTGCACATGCCAGATTGGCAGAGCTCCTGGTATTTGAGTCAAGTTTGGTAAAGCAGTTTTAACGGCCAGGTAGGGCTGTATGTTATATGGTTGGAGAGTCAGGTGAGACTTTGTGGCTTCAACTTGCTCCCCTAGGCTGCACATGCCAGATGGGCAGGGCCCCTGGTATCTGAGTCAAGTTTGGTAAAGCAGTTTTGACGGCCAGGTAGGGCTGTATGTTATAGGGTTGGAGGGTCAGGTGAGACTTTGTGGCTTCAACTTGCTCCCCTAGGCTGCACATGCCAGATTGGCAGGGCTCCTGGTACCTGAGTCAAGTTTGGTAAAGCAGTTTTAACGGCCAGGTAGGGCTGTATGTTATAGGGTTGGAGAGTCAGGTGAGACTTTGTGGCTTCAACTTGCTCCCCTAGGCTGCACATGCCAGATTGGCAGGGCTCCTGGTATCTGAGTCAAGTTTGGTAAAGCAGTTTTGACGGCCAGGTAGGGCTGTATGTTATAGGGTTGGAGAGTCAGGTGAGACTAGGTGGCTTCAACTTGCTCCCCTAGGCTGCACATGCCAGATTGGCAGGGCTCCTGGTATCTGAGTCAAGTTTGGTAAAGCAGTTTTGACGGCCAGGTAGGGCTGTATGTTATAGGGTTGGAGGGTCAGGTGAGACTTTGTGGCTTCAACTTGCTCCCCTAGGCTGCACATGCCAGATTGGCAGGGCTCCTGGTACCTGAGTCAAGTTTGGTAAAGCAGTTTTAACGGCCAGGTAGGGCTGTATGTTATAGGGTTGGAGAGTCAGGTGAGACTTTGTGGCTTCAACTTGCTCCCCTAGGCTGCACATGCCAGATTGGCAGGGCTCCTGGTATCTGAGTCAAGTTTGGTAAAGCAGTTTTGACGGCCAGGTAGGGCTGTATGTTATAGGGTTGGAGAGTCAGGTGAGACTATGTGGCTTCAACTTGCTCCCCTAGGCTGCACATGCCAGATTGGCAGAGCTCCTGGTATTTGAGTCAAGTTTGGTAAAGCAGTTTTAACGGCCAGGTAGGGCTGTATGTTATATGGTTGGAGAGTCAGGTGAGACTTTGTGGCTTCAACTTGCTCCCCTAGGCTGCACATGCCAGATGGGCAGGGCCCCTGGTATCTGAGTCAAGTTTGGTAAAGCAGTTTTGACGGCCAGGTAGGGCTGTATGTTATAGGGTTGGAGGGTCAGGTGAGACTATGTGGCTTCAACTTGCTCCCCTAGGCTGCACATGCCAGATTGGCAGAGCTCCTGGTATTTGAGTCAAGTTTGGTAAAGCAGTTTTAACGGCCAGGTAGGGCTGTATGTTATAGGGTTGGAGAGTCAGGTGAGACTAGGTGGCTTCAACTTGCTCCCCTAGGATGCACATGCCAGGTTGGCAGGGCTCCTGGTATCTGAGTCAAGTTTGGTAAAGCAGTTTTGATGGCCAGGTAGGGCTGTATGTTATAGGGTTGGAGGGTCAGGTGAGACTTTGTGGCTTCAACTTGCTCCCCTAGGCTGCACATGCCAGATTGGCAGGGCTCCTGGTACCTGAGTCAAGTTTGGTAAAGCAGTTTTAACGGCCAGGTAGGGCTGTATGTTATAGGGTTGGAGAGTCAGGTGAGACTTTGTGGCTTCAACTTGCTCCCCTTGGCTGCACATGCCAGATTGGCAGGGCCCCTGGTATCTGAGTCAAGTTTGGTAAAGCAGTTTTGACGGCCAGGTAGGGCTGTATGTTATAGGGTTGGAGAGTCAGGTGAGACTATGTGGCTTCAACTTGCTCCCCTAGGCTGCACATGCCAGATTGGCAGGGCTCCTGGTATTTGAGTCAAGTTTGGTAAAGCAGTTTTAACGGCCAGGTAGGGCTGTATGTTATAGGGTTGGAGAGTCAGGTGAGACTAGGTGGCTTCAACTTGCTCCCCTAGGCTGCACATGCCAGGTTGGCAGGGCTCCTGGTATCTGAGTCAAGTTTGGTAAAGCAGTTTTGATGGCCAGGTAGGGCTGTATGTTATAGGGTTGGAGGGTCAGGTGAGACTTTGTGGCTTCAACTTGCTCCCCTAGGCTGCACATGCCAGATTGGCAGGGCTCCTGGTACCTGAGTCAAGTTTGGTAAAGCAGTTTTAACGGCCAGGTAGGGCTGTATGTTATAGGGTTGGAGAGTCAGGTGAGACTTTGTGGCTTCAACTTGCTCCCCTTGGCTGCACATGCCAGATTGGCAGGGCCCCTGGTATCTGAGTCAAGTTTGGTAAAGCAGTTTTGACGGCCAGGTAGGGCTGTATGTTATAGGGTTGGAGAGTCAGGTGAGACTATGTGGCTTCAACTTGCTCCCCTAGGCTGCACATGCCAGATTGGCAGAGCTCCTGGTATTTGAGTCAAGTTTGGAAAAGCAGTTTTAACGGCCAGGTAGGGCTGTATGTTATATGGTTGGAGAGTCAGGTGAGACTTTGTGGCTTCAACTTGCTCCCCTAGGCTGCACATGCCAGATTGGCAGGGCCCCTGGTATCTGAGTCAAGTTTGGTAAAGCAGTTTTGACGGCCAGGTAGGGCTGTATGTTATAGGGTTGGAGAGTCAGGTGAGACTTTGTGGCTTCAACTTGCTCCCCTAGGCTGCACATGCCAGATTGGCAGGGCCCCTGGTATCTGAGTCAAGTTTGGTAAAGCAGTTTTAACGGCCAGGTAGGGCTGTATGTTATAGGGTTGGAGAGTCAGGTGAGACTAGGTGGCTTCAACTTGCTCCCCTAGGATGCACATGCCAGGTTGGCAGGGCTCCTGGTATCTGAGTCAAGTTTGGTAAAGCAGTTTTGATGGCCAGGTAGGGCTGTATGTTATAGGGTTGGAGGGTCAGGTGAGACTTTGTGGCTTCAACTTGCTCCCCTAGGCTGCACATGCCAGATTGGCAGGGCTCCTGGTACCTGAGTCAAGTTTGGTAAAGCAGTTTTAACGGCCAGGTAGGGCTGTATGTTATAGGGTTGGAGAGTCAGGTGAGACTTTGTGGCTTCAACTTGCTCCCCTTGGCTGCACATGCCAGATTGGCAGGGCCCCTGGTATCTGAGTCAAGTTTGGTAAAGCAGTTTTGACGGCCAGGTAGGGCTGTATGTTATAGGGTTGGAGAGTCAGGTGAGACTATGTGGCTTCAACTTGCTCCCCTAGGCTGCACATGCCAGATTGGCAAAGCTCCTGGTATTTGAGTCAAGTTTGGTAAAGCAGTTTTAACGGCCAGGTAGGGCTGTATGTTATAGGGTTGGAGAGTCAGGTGAGACTAGGTGGCTTCAACTTGCTCCCCTAGGCTGCACATGCCAGGTTGGCAGGGCTCCTGGTATCTGAGTCAAGTTTGGTAAAGCAGTTTTGATGGCCAGGTAGGGCTGTATGTTATAGGGTTGGAGGGTCAGGTGAGACTTTGTGGCTTCAACTTGCTCCCCTAGGCTGCACATGCCAGATTGGCAGGGCTCCTGGTACCTGAGTCAAGTTTGGTAAAGCAGTTTTAACGGCCAGGTAGGGCTGTATGTTATAGGGTTGGAGAGTCAGGTGAGACTTTGTGGCTTCAACTTGCTCCCCTTGGCTGCACATGCCAGATTGGCAGGGCCCCTGGTATCTGAGTCAAGTTTGGTAAAGCAGTTTTGACGGCCAGGTAGGGCTGTATGTTATAGGGTTGGAGAGTCAGGTGAGACTATGTGTCTTCAACTTGCTCCCCTAGGCTGCACATGCCAGATTGGCAGAGCTCCTGGTATTTGAGTCAAGTTTGGAAAAGCAGTTTTAACGGCCAGGTAGGGCTGTATGTTATAGGGTTGGAGAGTCAGGTGAGACTTTGTGGCTTCAACTTGCTCCCCTAGGCTGCACATGCCAGATTGGCAGGGCCCCTGGTATCTGAGTCAAGTTTGGTAAAGCAGTTTTGACGGCCAGGTAGGGCTGTATGTTATAGGGTTGGAGAGTCAGGTGAGACTTTGTGGCTTCAACTTGCTCCCCTAGGCTGCACATGCCAGATTGGCAGGGCCCCTGGTATCTGAGTCAAGTTTGGTAAAGCAGTTTTGACGGCCAGGTAGGGCTGTATGTTATAGGGTTGGAGGGTCAGGTGAGACTTTGTGGCTTCAACTTGCTCCCCTAGGCTGCACATGCCAGATTGGCAGGGCTCCTGGTACCTGAGTCAAGTTTGGTAAAGCAGTTTTAACGGCCAGGTAGGGCTGTATGTTATAGGGTTGGAGAGTCAGGTGAGACTTTGTGGCTTCAACTTGCTCCCCTAGGCTGCACATGCCAGATTGGCAGGGCTCCTGGTATCTGAGTCAAGTTTGGTAAAGCAGTTTTGACGGCCAGGTAGGGCTGTATGTTATAGGGTTGGAGAGTCAGGTGAGACTAGGTGGCTTCAACTTGCTCCCCTAGGCTGCACATGCCAGATTGGCAGGGCTCCTGGTATCTGAGTCAAGTTTGGTAAAGCAGTTTTGACGGCCAGGTAGGGCTGTATGTTATAGGGTTGGAGGGTCAGGTGAGACTTTGTGGCTTCAACTTGCTCCCCTAGGCTGCACATGCCAGATTGCCAGGGCTCCTGGTACCTGAGTCAAGTTTGGTAAAGCAGTTTTAACGGCCAGGTAGGGCTGTATGTTATAGGGTTGGAGAGTCAGGTGAGACTTTGTGGCTTCAACTTGCTCCCCTTGGCTGCACATGCCAGATTGGCAGGGCTCCTGGTATTTGAGTCAAGTTTGGTAAAGCAGTTTTAACGGCCAGGTAGGGCTGTATGTTATAGGGTTGGAGGGTCAGGTGAGACTTTGTGGCTTCAACTTGCTCCCCTAGGCTGCACATGCCAGATTGGCAGGGCTCCTGGTACCTGAGTCAAGTTTGGTAAAGCAGTTTTAACGGCCAGGTAGGGCTGTATGTTATAGGGTTGGAGAGTCAGGTGAGACTTTGTGGCTTCAACTTGCTCCCCTAGGCTGCACATGCCAGATTGGCAGGGCTCCTGGTATCTGAGTCAAGTTTGGTAAAGCAGTTTTGACGGCCAGGTAGGGCTGTATGTTATAGGGTTGGAGAGTCAGGTGAGACTAGGTGGCTTCAACTTGCTCCCCTAGGCTGCACATGCCAGATTGGCAGGGCTCCTGGTATCTGAGTCAAGTTTGGTAAAGCAGTTTTGACGGCCAGGTAGGGCTGTATGTTATAGGGTTGGAGGGTCAGGTGAGACTTTGTGGCTTCAACTTGCTCCCCTAGGCTGCACATGCCAGATTGCCAGGGCTCCTGGTACCTGAGTCAAGTTTGGTAAAGCAGTTTTAACGGCCAGGTAGGGCTGTATGTTATAGGGTTGGAGAGTCAGGTGAGACTTTGTGGCTTCAACTTGCTCCCCTAGGCTGCACATGCCAGATTGGCAGGGCTCCTGGTATCTGAGTCAAGTTTGGTAAAGCAGTTTTGACGGCCAGGTAGGGCTGTATGTTATAGGGTTGGAGAGTCAGGTGAGACTATGTGGCTTCAACTTGCTCCCCTAGGCTGCACATGCCAGATTGGCAGAGCTCCTGGTATTTGAGTCAAGTTTGGTAAAGCAGTTTTAACGGCCAGGTAGGGCTGTATGTTATATGGTTGGAGAGTCAGGTGAGACTTTGTGGCTTCAACTTGCTCCCCTAGGCTGCACATGCCAGATGGGCAGGGCCCCTGGTATCTGAGTCAAGTTTGGTAAAGCAGTTTTGACGGCCAGGTAGGGCTGTATGTTATAGGGTTGGAGGGTCAGGTGAGACTTTGTGGCTTCAACTTGCTCCCCTAGGCTGCACATGCCAGATTGGCAGGGCTCCTGGTACCTGAGTCAAGTTTGGTAAAGCAGTTTTAACGGCCAGGTAGGGCTGTATGTTATAGGGTTGGAGAGTCAGGTGAGACTTTGTGGCTTCAACTTGCTCCCCTTGGCTGCACATGCCAGATTGGCAGGGCCCCTGGTATCTGAGTCAAGTTTGGTAAAGCAGTTTTGACGGCCAGGTAGGGCTGTATGTTATAGGGTTGGAGAGTCAGGTGAGACTATGTGGCTTCAACTTGCTCCCCTAGGCTGCACATGCCAGATTGGCAGAGCTCCTGGTATTTGAGTCAAGTTTGGTAAAGCAGTTTTAACGGCCAGGTAGGGCTGTATGTTATATGGTTGGAGAGTCAGGTGAGACTTTGTGGCTTCAACTTGCTCCCCTAGGCTGCACATGCCAGATTGGCAGGGCCCCTGGTATCTGAGTCAAGTTTGGTAAAGCAGTTTTGACGGCCAGGTAGGGCTGTATGTTATAGGGTTGGAGAGTCAGGTGAGACTTTGTGGCTTCAACTTGCTCCCCTAGGCTGCACATGCCAGATTGGCAGGGCCCCTGGTATCTGAGTCAAGTTTGGTAAAGCAGTTTTGACGGCCAGGTAGGGCTGTATGTTATAGGGTTGGAGAGTCAGGTGAGACTTTGTGGCTTCAACTTGCTCCCCTAGGCTGCACATGCCAGATTGGCAGGGCTCCTGGTACCTGAGTCAAGTTTGGTAAAGCAGTTTTAACGGCCAGGTAGGGCTGTATGTTATAGGGTTGGAGAGTCAGGTGAGACTTTGTGGCTTCAACTTGCTCCCCTTGGCTGCACATGCCAGATTGGCAGGGCTCCTGGTATTTGAGTCAAGTTTGGTAAAGCAGTTTTAACGGCCAGGTAGGGCTGTATGTTATAGGGTTGGAGAGTCAGGTGAGACTAGGTGGCTTCAACTTGCTCCCCTAGGCTGCACATGCCAGATTGGCAGGGCTCCTGGTATCTGAGTCAAGTTTGGTAAAGCAGTTTTGACGGCCAGGTAGGGCTGTATGTTATAGGGTTGGAGGGTCAGGTGAGACTTTGTGGCTTCAACTTGCTCCCCTAGGCTGCACATGCCAGATTGGCAGGGCTCCTGGTACCTGAGTCAAGTTTGGTAAAGCAGTTTTAACGGCCAGGTAGGGCTGTATGTTATAGGGTTGGAGAGTCAGGTGAGACTTTGTGGCTTCAACTTGCTCCCCTAGGCTGCACATGCCAGATTGGCAGGGCTCCTGGTATCTGAGTCAAGTTTGGTAAAGCAGTTTTGACGGCCAGGTAGGGCTGTATGTTATAGGGTTGGAGAGTCAGGTGAGACTAGGTGGCTTCAACTTGCTCCCCTAGGCTGCACATGCCAGATTGGCAGGGCTCCTGGTATCTGAGTCAAGTTTGGTAAAGCAGTTTTGACGGCCAGGTAGGGCTGTATGTTATAGGGTTGGAGGGTCAGGTGAGACTTTGTGGCTTCAACTTGCTCCCCTAGGCTGCACATGCCAGATTGGCAGGGCTCCTGGTACCTGAGTCAAGTTTGGTAAAGCAGTTTTAACGGCCAGGTAGGGCTGTATGTTATAGGGTTGGAGAGTCAGGTGAGACTTTGTGGCTTCAACTTGCTCCCCTAGGCTGCACATGCCAGATTGGCAGGGCTCCTGGTATCTGAGTCAAGTTTGGTAAAGCAGTTTTGACGGCCAGGTAGGGCTGTATGTTATAGGGTTGGAGAGTCAGGTGAGACTATGTGGCTTCAACTTGCTCCCCTAGGCTGCACATGCCAGATTGGCAGAGCTCCTGGTATTTGAGTCAAGTTTGGTAAAGCAGTTTTAACGGCCAGGTAGGGCTGTATGTTATATGGTTGGAGAGTCAGGTGAGACTTTGTGGCTTCAACTTGCTCCCCTAGGCTGCACATGCCAGATGGGCAGGGCCCCTGGTATCTGAGTCAAGTTTGGTAAAGCAGTTTTGACGGCCAGGTAGGGCTGTATGTTATAGGGTTGGAGGGTCAGGTGAGACTATGTGGCTTCAACTTGCTCCCCTAGGCTGCACATGCCAGATTGGCAGAGCTCCTGGTATTTGAGTCAAGTTTGGTAAAGCAGTTTTAACGGCCAGGTAGGGCTGTATGTTATAGGGTTGGAGAGTCAGGTGAGACTAGGTGGCTTCAACTTGCTCCCCTAGGCTGCACATGCCAGGTTGGCAGGGCTCCTGGTATCTGAGTCAAGTTTGGTAAAGCAGTTTTGATGGCCAGGTAGGGCTGTATGTTATAGGGTTGGAGGGTCAGGTGAGACTTTGTGGCTTCAACTTGCTCCCCTAGGCTGCACATGCCAGATTGGCAGGGCTCCTGGTACCTGAGTCAAGTTTGGTAAAGCAGTTTTAACGGCCAGGTAGGGCTGTATGTTATAGGGTTGGAGAGTCAGGTGAGACTTTGTGGCTTCAACTTGCTCCCCTTGGCTGCACATGCCAGATTGGCAGGGCCCCTGGTATCTGAGTCAAGTTTGGTAAAGCAGTTTTGACGGCCAGGTAGGGCTGTATGTTATAGGGTTGGAGGGTCAGGTGAGACTTTGTGGCTTCAACTTGCTCCCCTAGGCTGCACATGCCAGATTGGCAGGGCTCCTGGTACCTGAGTCAAGTTTGGTAAAGCAGTTTTAACGGCCAGGTAGGGCTGTATGTTATAGGGTTGGAGAGTCAGGTGAGACTTTGTGGCCTTAACTTGCTCCCCTAGGCTGCACATGCCAGATTGGCAGGGCTCCTGGTATCTGAGTCAAGTTTGGTAAAGCAGTTTTGACGGCCAGGTAGGGCTGTATGTTATAGGGTTGGAGAGTCAGGTGAGACTATGTGGCTTCAACTTGCTCCCCTAGGCTGCACATGCCAGATTGGCAGAGCTCCTGGTATTTGAGTCAAGTTTGGTAAAGCAGTTTTAACGGCCAGGTAGGGCTGTATGTTATATGGTTGGAGAGTCAGGTGAGACTTTGTGGCTTCAACTTGCTCCCCTAGGCTGCACATGCCAGATTGGCAGGGCTCCTGGTATCTGAGTCAAGTTTGGTAAAGCAGTTTTGATGGCCAGGTAGGGCTGTATGTTATAGGGTTGGAGGGTCAGGTGAGACTTTGTGGCTTCAACTTGCTCCCCTAGGCTGCACATGCCAGATTGGCAGGGCTCCTGGTACCTGAGTCAAGTTTGGTAAAGCAGTTTTAACGGCCAGGTAGGGCTGTATGTTATAGGGTTGGAGAGTCAGGTGAGACTTTGTGGCTTCAACTTGCTCCCCTTGGCTGCACATGCCAGATTGGCAGGGCTCCTGGTATCTGAGTCAAGTTTGGTAAAGCAGTTTTGACGGCCAGGTAGGGCTGTATGTTATAGGGTTGGAGGGTCAGGTGAGACTTTGTGGCTTCAACTTGCTCCCCTAGGCTGCACATGCCAGATTGGCAGGGCTCCTGGTACCTGAGTCAAGTTTGGTAAAGCAGTTTTGACGGCCAGGTAGGGCTGTATGTTATAGGGTTGGAGGGTCAGGTGAGACTTTGTGGCTTCAACTTGCTCCCCTAGGCTGCACATGCCAGATTGCCAGGGCTCCTGGTACCTGAGTCAAGTTTGGTAAAGCAGTTTTAACGGCCAGGTAGGGCTGTATGTTATAGGGTTGGAGAGTCAGGTGAGACTTTGTGGCTTCAACTTGCTCCCCTTGGCTGCACATGCCAGATTGGCAGGGCTCCTGGTATTTGAGTCAAGTTTGGTAAAGCAGTTTTAACGGCCAGGTAGGGCTGTATGTTATAGGGTTGGAGGGTCAGGTGAGACTTTGTGGCTTCAACTTGCTCCCCTAGGCTGCACATGCCAGATTGGCAGGGCTCCTGGTACCTGAGTCAAGTTTGGTAAAGCAGTTTTAACGGCCAGGTAGGGCTGTATGTTATAGGGTTGGAGAGTCAGGTGAGACTTTGTGGCTTCAACTTGCTCCCCTAGGCTGCACATGCCAGATTTGCAGGGCTCCTGGTATCTGAGTCAAGTTTGGTAAAGCAGTTTTGACGGCCAGGTAGGGCTGTATGTTATAGGGTTGGAGAGTCAGGTGAGACTAGGTGGCTTCAACTTGCTCCCCTAGGCTGCACATGCCAGATTGGCAGGGCTCCTGGTATCTGAGTCAAGTTTGGTAAAGCAGTTTTGACGGCCAGGTAGGGCTGTATGTTATAGGGTTGGAGGGTCAGGTGAGACTTTGTGGCTTCAACTTGCTCCCCTAGGCTGCACATGCCAGATTGGCAGGGCTCCTGGTACCTGAGTCAAGTTTGGTAAAGCAGTTTTAACGGCCAGGTAGGGCTGTATGTTATAGGGTTGGAGAGTCAGGTGAGACTTTGTGGCTTCAACTTGCTCCCCTAGGCTGCACATGCCAGATTGGCAGGGCTCCTGGTATCTGAGTCAAGTTTGGTAAAGCAGTTTTGACGGCCAGGTAGGGCTGTATGTTATAGGGTTGGAGAGTCAGGTGAGACTATGTGGCTTCAACTTGCTCCCCTAGGCTGCACATGCCAGATTGGCAGAGCTCCTGGTATTTGAGTCAAGTTTGGTAAAGCAGTTTTAACGGCCAGGTAGGGCTGTATGTTATATGGTTGGAGAGTCAGGTGAGACTTTGTGGCTTCAACTTGCTCCCCTAGGCTGCACATGCCAGATTGGCAGGGCCCCTGGTATCTGAGTCAAGTTTGGTAAAGCAGTTTTGACGGCCAGGTAGGGCTGTATGTTATAGGGTTGGAGGGTCAGGTGAGACTTTGTGGCTTCAACTTGCTCCCCTAGGCTGCACATGCCAGATTGGCAGGGCTCCTGGTACCTGAGTCAAGTTTGGTAAAGCAGTTTTAACGGCCAGGTAGGGCTGTATGTTATAGGGTTGGAGAGTCAGGTGAGACTTTGTGGCTTCAACTTGCTCCCCTTGGCTGCACATGCCAGATTGGCAGGGCCCCTGGTATCTGAGTCAAGTTTGGTAAAGCAGTTTTGACGGCCAGGTAGGGCTGTATGTTATAGGGTTGGAGAGTCAGGTGAGACTATGTGGCTTCAACTTGCTCCCCTAGGCTGCACATGCCAGATTGGCAGAGCTCCTGGTATTTGAGTCAAGTTTGGTAAAGCAGTTTTAACGGCCAGGTAGGGCTGTATGTTATATGGTTGGAGAGTCAGGTGAGACTTTGTGGCTTCAACTTGCTCCCCTAGGCTGCACATGCCAGATTGGCAGGGCCCCTGGTATCTGAGTCAAGTTTGGTAAAGCAGTTTTGACGGCCAGGTAGGGCTGTATGTTATAGGGTTGGAGAGTCAGGTGAGACTTTGTGGCTTCAACTTGCTCCCCTAGGCTGCACATGCCAGATTGGCAGGGCCCCTGGTATCTGAGTCAAGTTTGGTAAAGCAGTTTTGACGGCCAGGTAGGGCTGTATGTTATAGGGTTGGAGAGTCAGGTGAGACTTTGTGGCTTCAACTTGCTCCCCTAGGCTGCACATGCCAGATTGGCAGGGCCCCTGGTATCTGAGTCAAGTATTCGTAAAGCAGTTTGGATGCCAGGTAAGGCTGTTTGTTATGATATTGGATACGATATATAGGTGGCTTTAATAGCAAAGCAGTATTTGGAATAGTTCTTGTTTATATTATGTTGTTTAGTTCTATTTAGTTCTATTTAGTTGTTTAGTTCAATTTCTTTTTGATAAAGTTTCGACGATTTGTTAGGTAGTAGTCTGTGACAAACAGGGTGGTCTATGTGATGGTTTGTGGTTGATGCTGCTACCAATCTTTTGGTCTTTGGACAGGGTGGTTTTTAGTTTCAGAATCTATCTTTCTATGCTGTTAGTTTGGATAAGTTAATGCGTTATTAACCAGTGCTTGGGGATCAAAAATATCAGTGATATTGATAATTTTAAATGTGTTATCATTTTCAGCATCCTTTAAAGATGATCCTTGGCTAGGCTGGTAATATCGAATAGATTGACTTGGCAATAATGTTTGGCGAGATGGGATTTGACTAGATTACTAGTGAGTATAATTGTTGTCTGTGACAATTGGGGTGGTCTATCTTTTAATTTGTTATAGGTGTTGCTACCAAGCTTAGAGTGGGGGGACAGAGAGATTTTAGTTTAAGGATCTTCCTCTTTATGCTGTTAGTTTGGATAAGTTAATGCGTTATTAACCAGTGCTTGGGGATCAAAAATATCAGTGATATTGATAATTTTAAATGTGTTATCATTTTCAGCATCCTTTAAAGATGATCCTTGGCTAGGCTGGTAATATCGAATAGATTGACTTGGCAATAATGTTTGGCGAGATGGGATTTGACTTTGGGGTGGTCTATCTTTTAATTTGTTATAGGTGTTGCTACCAAGCTTAGAGTGGGGGGACAGCGAGACTTTAGTTTAAGGATCTTGCTCTTTATGCTGTTAGTTTGGATAAGTTAATGCGTTATTCTCTTTGGTTATTAACCAGTGCTTTTGGATAAAAATATCACTAATATTGATAACTTAAGATGAGCTATCATTTACAGGATTCTTTAAAGATGATTATTGGCTGGGCTGGTAATAGTGGTTTATTAAAATCGACATAATGTTTGGCAGAAGTTTTGAGTATTTATAAATTGAGTTAGGCATGTATGTGTGGTATATAAAGTTTATAATTATATTATATTTTTAGTGTGCTGGTTTAGTGGGTTAGAGTGTGAGGGGGTATTATATCTTGTTGGGTGCCTTGTGCTGCTTGCGTTAATGTTGGGTTGGAGAAGCGGAGAGTGAAGGTCTGTTCAGTGGTGTCGGGGTGAAATGGGAGTCTTGAGCGTAGTTCATTTATTTTTTGGAGTAGACTTTGTTTTTTGTTTCGTAGTGTGGCAATGTATTTTTTTTTTTTTTTTTTTTACAATATATACTAGCCTGTTGCATGGTACATAAAGAAGACGGGGCCCAAATCTCTACCAGTGGATAACCAATGGTAAGATTCGAGGAGTATCCGCAAACGCCACTGAGTGGACCACGCGGCAACGGCCGTTTTAATTGGAGGCTTTTAATGGAAAGCAGTTTTAACGGCCAGGTAGGGCTGTATGTTATAGGGTTGGAGAGTCAGGTGAGACTGTGTGGCTTCAACTTGCTCCCCTAGGCTGCACATGCCAGATTGGCAGGGCTCCTGGTATTTGAGTCAAGTTTGGTAAAGCAGTTTTAACGGCCAGGTAGGGCTGTATGTTATAGGGTTGGAGAGTCAGGTGAGACTAGGTGGCTTCAACTTGCTCCCCTAGGCTGCACATGCCAGATTGGCAGGGCTCCTGGTATCTGAGTCAAGTTTGGTAAAGCAGTTTTGACGGCCAGGTAGGGCTGTATGTTATAGGGTTGGAGGGTCAGGTGAGACTTTGTGGCTTCAACTTGCTCCCCTAGGCTGCACATGCCAGATTGGCAGGGCCCCTGGTATCTGAGTCAAGTTTGGTAAAGCAGTTTTGACGGCCAGGTAGGGCTGTATGTTATAGGGTTGGAGAGTCAGGTGAGACTTTGTGGCTTCAACTTGCTCCCCTAGGCTGCACATGCCAGATTGGCAGGGCTCCTGGTATCTGAGTCAAGTTTGGTAAAGCAGTTTTGACGGCCAGGTAGGGCTGTATGTTATAGGGTTGGAGAGTCAGGTGAGACTTTGTGGCTTCAACTTGCTCCCCTAGGCTGCACATGCCAGATTGGCAGGGCTCCTGGTATCTGAGTCAAGTTTGGTAAAGCAGTTTTGACGGCCAGGTAGGGCTGTATGTTATAGGGTTGGAGGGTCAGGTGAGACTTTGTGGCTTCAACTTGCTCCCCTAGGCTGCACATGCCAGATTGGCAGGGCTCCTGGTATCTGAGTCAAGTTTGGTAAAGCAGTTTTAACGGCCAGGTAGGGCTGTATGTTATAGGGTTGGAGAGTCAGGTGAGACTTTGTGGCTTCAACTTGCTCCCCTAGGCTGCACATGCCAGATTGGCAGGGCTCCTGGTATCTGAGTCAAGTTTGGTAAAGCAGTTTTGACGGCCAGGTAGGGCTGTATGTTATAGGGTTGGAGAGTCAGGTGAGACTATGTGGCTTCAACTTGCTCCCCTAGGCTGCACATGCCAGATTGGCAGAGCTCCTGGTATTTGAGTCAAGTTTGGTAAAGCAGTTTTAACGGCCAGGTAGGGCTGTATGTTATAGGGTTGGAGAGTCAGGTGAGACTTTGTGGCTTCAACTTGCTCCCCTAGGCTGCACATGCCAGATTGGCAGGGCCCCTGGTATCTGAGTCAAGTTTGGTAAAGCAGTTTTGACGGCCAGGTAGGGCTGTATGTTATAGGGTTGGAGGGTCAGGTGAGACTTTGTGGCTTCAACTTGCTCCCCTAGGCTGCACATGCCAGATTGGCAGGGCTCCTGGTACCTGAGTCAAGTTTGGTAAAGCAGTTTTAACGGCCAGGTAGGGCTGTATGTTATAGGGTTGGAGAGTCAGGTGAGACTTTGTGGCTTCAACTTGCTCCCCTTGGCTGCACATGCCAGATTGGCAGGGCCCCTGGTATCTGAGTCAAGTTTGGTAAAGCAGTTTTGACGGCCAGGTAGGGCTGTATGTTATAGGGTTGGAGAGTCAGGTGAGACTATGTGGCTTCAACTTGCTCCCCTAGGCTGCACATGCCAGATTGGCAGAGCTCCTGGTATTTGAGTCAAGTTTGGTAAAGCAGTTTTAACGGCCAGGTAGGGCTGTATGTTATAGGGTTGGAGAGTCAGGTGAGACTAGGTGGCTTCAACTTGCTCCCCTAGGCTGCACATGCCAGGTTGGCAGGGCTCCTGGTATCTGAGTCAAGTTTGGTAAAGCAGTTTTGATGGCCAGGTAGGGCTGTATGTTATAGGGTTGGAGGGTCAGGTGAGACTTTGTGGCTTCAACTTGCTCCCCTAGGCTGCACATGCCAGATTGGCAGAGCTCCTGGTATTTGAGTCAAGTTTGGAAAAGCAGTTTTAACGGCCAGGTAGGGCTGTATGTTATATGGTTGGAGAGTCAGGTGAGACTTTGTGGCTTCAACTTGCTCCCCTAGGCTGCACATGCCAGATTGGCAGGGCCCCTGGTATCTGAGTCAAGTTTGGTAAAGCAGTTTTGACGGCCAGGTAGGGCTGTATGTTATAGGGTTGGAGAGTCAGGTGAGACTTTGTGGCTTCAACTTGCTCCCCTAGGCTGCACATGCCAGATTGGCAGGGCCCCTGGTATCTGAGTCAAGTTTGGTAAAGCAGTTTTGACGGCCAGGTAGGGCTGTATGTTATAGGGTTGGAGGGTCAGGTGAGACTTTGTGGCTTCAACTTGCTCCCCTAGGCTGCACATGCCAGATTGGCAGGGCTCCTGGTACCTGAGTCAAGTTTGGTAAAGCAGTTTTAACGGCCAGGTAGGGCTGTATGTTATAGGGTTGGAGAGTCAGGTGAGACTTTGTGGCTTCAACTTGCTCCCCTTGGCTGCACATGCCAGATTGGCAGGGCTCCTGGTATTTGAGTCAAGTTTGGTAAAGCAGTTTTAACGGCCAGGTAGGGCTGTATGTTATAGGGTTGGAGAGTCAGGTGAGACTAGGTGGCTTCAACTTGCTCCCCTAGGCTGCACATGCCAGATTGGCAGGGCTCCTGGTATCTGAGTCAAGTTTGGTAAAGCAGTTTTGACGGCCAGGTAGGGCTGTATGTTATAGGGTTGGAGGGTCAGGTGAGACTTTGTGGCTTCAACTTGCTCCCCTAGGCTGCACATGCCAGATTGGCAGGGCTCCTGGTACCTGAGTCAAGTTTGGTAAAGCAGTTTTAACGGCCAGGTAGGGCTGTATGTTATAGGGTTGGAGAGTCAGGTGAGACTTTGTGGCTTCAACTTGCTCCCCTAGGCTGCACATGCCAGATTGGCAGGGCTCCTGGTATCTGAGTCAAGTTTGGTAAAGCAGTTTTGACGGCCAGGTAGGGCTGTATGTTATAGGGTTGGAGAGTCAGGTGAGACTAGGTGGCTTCAACTTGCTCCCCTAGGCTGCACATGCCAGATTGGCAGGGCTCCTGGTATCTGAGTCAAGTTTGGTAAAGCAGTTTTGACGGCCAGGTAGGGCTGTATGTTATAGGGTTGGAGGGTCAGGTGAGACTTTGTGGCTTCAACTTGCTCCCCTAGGCTGCACATGCCAGATTGGCAGGGCTCCTGGTACCTGAGTCAAGTTTGGTAAAGCAGTTTTAACGGCCAGGTAGGGCTGTATGTTATAGGGTTGGAGAGTCAGGTGAGACTATGTGGCTTCAACTTGCTCCCCTAGGCTGCACATGCCAGATTGGCAGAGCTCCTGGTATCTGAGTCAAGTTTGGTAAAGCAGTTTTGACGGCCAGGTAGGGCTGTATGTTATAGGGTTGGAGGGTCAGGTGAGACTTTGTGGCTTCAACTTGCTCCCCTAGGCTGCACATGCCAGATTGCCAGGGCTCCTGGTACCTGAGTCAAGTTTGGTAAAGCAGTTTTGACGGCCAGGTAGGGCTGTATGTTATAGGGTTGGAGAGTCAGGTGAGACTATGTGGCTTCAACTTGCTCCCCTAGGCTGCACATGCCAGATTGGCAGAGCTCCTGGTAGTTGAGTCAAGTTTGGTAAAGCAGTTTTAACGGCCAGGTAGGGCTGTATGTTATATGGTTGGAGAGTCAGGTGAGACTTTGTGGCTTCAACTTGCTCCCCTAGGCTGCACATGCCAGATGGGCAGGGCCCCTGGTATCTGAGTCAAGTTTGGTAAAGCAGTTTTGACGGCCAGGTAGGGCTGTATGTTATAGGGTTGGAGGGTCAGGTGAGACTTTGTGGCTTCAACTTGCTCCCCTAGGCTGCACATGCCAGATTGGCAGGGCTCCTGGTACCTGAGTCAAGTTTGGTAAAGCAGTTTTAACGGCCAGGTAGGGCTGTATGTTATAGGGTTGGAGAGTCAGGTGAGACTTTGTGGCTTCAACTTGCTCCCCTTGGCTGCACATGCCAGATTGGCAGGGCCCCTGGTATCTGAGTCAAGTTTGGTAAAGCAGTTTTGACGGCCAGGTAGGGCTGTATGTTATAGGGTTGGAGAGTCAGGTGAGACTATGTGGCTTCAACTTGCTCCCCTAGGCTGCACATGCCAGATTGGCAGAGCTCCTGGTATTTGAGTCAAGTTTGGTAAAGCAGTTTTAACGGCCAGGTAGGGCTGTATGTTATAGGGTTGGAGAGTCAGGTGAGACTTTGTGGCTTCAACTTGCTCCCCTAGGCTGCACATGCCAGATTGGCAGGGCCCCTGGTATCTGAGTCAAGTTTGGTAAAGCAGTTTTGACGGCCAGGTAGGGCTGTATGTTATAGGGTTGGAGAGTCAGGTGAGACTTTGTGGCTTCAACTTGCTCCCCTAGGCTGCACATGCCAGATTGGCAGGGCCCCTGGTATCTGAGTCAAGTTTGGTAAAGCAGTTTTGACGGCCAGGTAGGGCTGTATGTTATAGGGTTGGAGGGTCAGGTGAGACTTTGTGGCTTCAACTTGCTCCCCTAGGCTGCACATGCCAGATTGGCAGGGCTCCTGGTATCTGAGTCAAGTTTGGTAAAGCAGTTTTAACGGCCAGGTAGGGCTGTATGTTATAGGGTTGGAGAGTCAGGTGAGACTTTGTGGCTTCAACTTGCTCCCCTAGGCTGCACATGCCAGATTGGCAGGGCTCCTGGTATTTGAGTCAAGTTTGGTAAAGCAGTTTTAACGGCCAGGTAGGGCTGTATGTTATAGGGTTGGAGAGTCAGGTGAGACTAGGTGGCTTCAACTTGCTCCCCTAGGCTGCACATGCCAGATTGGCAGGGCTCCTGGTATCTGAGTCAAGTTTGGTAAAGCAGTTTTAACGGCCAGGTAGGGCTGTATGTTATAGGGTTGGAGGGTCAGGTGAGACTTTGTGGCTTCAACTTGCTCCCCTAGGCTGCACATGCCAGATTGGCAGGGCTCCTGGTACCTGAGTCAAGTTTGGTAAAGCAGTTTTAACGGCCAGGTAGGGCTGTATGTTATAGGGTTGGAGAGTCAGGTGAGACTTTGTGGCTTCAACTTGCTCCCCTAGGCTGCACATGCCAGATTGGCAGGGCTCCTGGTATCTGAGTCAAGTTTGGTAAAGCAGTTTTAACGGCCAGGTAGGGCTGTATGTTATAGGGTTGGAGAGTCAGGTGAGACTAGGTGGCTTCAACTTGCTCCCTAGGCTGCACATGCCAGATTGGCAGGGCTCCTGGTATCTGAGTCAAGTTTGGTAAAGCAGTTTTGACGGCCAGGTAGGGCTGTATGTTATAGGGTTGGAGGGTCAGGTGAGACTTTGTGGCTTCAACTTGCTCCCCTAGGCTGCACATGCCAGATTGGCAGGGCTCCTGGTACCTGAGTCAAGTTTGGTAAAGCAGTTTTAACGGCCAGGTAGGGCTGTATGTTATAGGGTTGGAGAGTCAGGTGAGACTTTGTGGCTTCAACTTGCTCCCCTAGGCTGCACATGCCAGATTGGCAGGGCTCCTGGTATCTGAGTCAAGTTTGGTAAAGCAGTTTTGACGGCCAGGTAGGGCTGTATGTTATAGGGTTGGAGAGTCAGGTGAGACTATGTGGCTTCAACTTGCTCCCCTAGGCTGCACATGCCAGATTGGCAGGGCTCCTGGTATTTGAGTCAAGTTTGGTAAAGCAGTTTTAACGGCCAGGTAGGGCTGTATGTTATAGGGTTGGAGAGTCAGGTGAGACTTTGTGGCTTCAACTTGCTCCCCTAGGCTGCACATGCCAGATTGGCAGGGCCCCTGGTATCTGAGTCAAGTTTGGTAAAGCAGTTTTGACGGCCAGGTAGGGCTGTATGTTATAGGGTTGGAGGGTCAGGTGAGACTATGTGGCTTCAGCTTGCTCCCCTAGGCTGCATATGCCAGATTGGCAGGGCTCCTGGTATCTGAGTCAAGTTTGGTAAAGCAGTTTTAACGGCCAGGTAGGGCTGTATGTTATAGGGTTGGAGAGTCAGGTGAGACTAGGTGGCTTCAACTTGCTCCCCTAAGCTGCGCATGCCAGGTTGGCAGGGCTCCTGGTATCTGAGTCAAGTTTGGTAAAGCAGTTTTGACGGCCAGGTAGGGCTGTATGTTATAGGGTTGGAGGGTCAGGTGAGACTTTGTGGCTTCAACTTGCTCCCCTAGGCTGCACATGCCAGATTGGCAGGGCTCCTGGTATCTGAGTCAAGTTTGGTAAAGCAGTTTTAACGGCCAGGTAGGGCTGTATGTTATAGGGTTGGAGAGTCAGGTGAGACTTTGTGGCTTCAACTTGCTCCCCTTGGCTGCACATGCCAGATTGGCAGGGCCCCTGGTATCTGAGTCAAGTTTGGTAAAGCAGTTTTGACGGCCAGGTAGGGCTGTATGTTATAGGGTTGGAGAGTCAGGTGAGACTATGTGGCTTCAACTTGCTCCCCTAGGCTGCACATGCCAGATTGGCAAAGCTCCTGGTATTTGAGTCAAGTTTGGTAAAGCAGTTTTAACGGCCAGGTAGGGCTGTATGTTATAGGGTTGGAGAGTCAGGTGAGACTAGGTGGCTTCAACTTGCTCCCCTAGGCTGCACATGCCAGGTTGGCAGGGCTCCTGGTATCTGAGTCAAGTTTGGTAAAGCAGTTTTGACGGCCAGGTAGGGCTGTATGTTATAGGGTTGGAGGGTCAGGTGAGACTTTGTGGCTTCAACTTGCTCCCCTAGGCTGCACATGCCAGATTGGCAGGGCTCCTGGTATCTGAGTCAAGTTTGGTAAAGCAGTTTTAACGGCCAGGTAGGGCTGTATGTTATAGGGTTGGAGAGTCAGGTGAGACTTTGTGGCTTCAACTTGCTCCCCTAGGCTGCACATGCCAGATTGGCAGGGCCCCTGGTATCTGAGTCAAGTTTGGTAAAGCAGTTTTGACGGCCAGGTAGGGCTGTATGTTATAGGGTTGGAGAGTCAGGTGAGACTATGTGGCTTCAACTTGCTCCCCTAGGCTGCACATGCCAGATTGGCAGGGCTCCTGGTATTTGAGTCAAGTTTGGAAAAGCAGTTTTAACGGCCAGGTAGGGCTGTATGTTATAGGGTTGGAGAGTCAGGTGAGACTTTGTGGCTTCAACTTGCTCCCCTAGGCTGCACATGCCAGATTGGCAGGGCCCCTGGTATCTGAGTCAAGTTTGGTAAAGCAGTTTTAACGGCCAGGTAGGGCTGTATGTTATAGGGTTGGAGAGTCAGGTGAGACTTTGTGGCTTCAACTTGCTCCCCTAGGCTGCACATGCCAGATTGGCAGGGCCCCTGGTATCTGAGTCAAGTTTGGTAAAGCAGTTTTGACGGCCAGGTAGGGCTGTATGTTATAGGGTTGGAGGGTCAGGTGAGACTTTGTGGCTTCAACTTGCTCCCCTAGGCTGCACATGCCAGATTGGCAGGGCTCCTGGTATCTGAGTCAAGTTTGGTAAAGCAGTTTTAACGGCCAGGTAGGGCTGTATGTTATAGGGTTGGAGAGTCAGGTGAGACTTTGTGGCTTCAACTTGCTCCCCTAGGCTGCACATGCCAGATTGGCAGGGCTCCTGGTATCTGAGTCAAGTTTGGTAAAGCAGTTTTAACGGCCAGGTAGGGCTGTATGTTATAGGGTTGGAGAGTCAGGTGAGACTAGGTGGCTTCAACTTGCTCCCCTAGGCTGCACATGCCAGATTGGCAGGGCTCCTGGTATCTGAGTCAAGTTTGGTAAAGCAGTTTTGACGGCCAGGTAGGGCTGTATGTTATAGGGTTGGAGGGTCAGGTGAGACTTTGTGGCTTCAACTTGCTCCCCTAGGCTGCACATGCCAGATTGGCAGGGCTCCTGGTACCTGAGTCAAGTTTGGTAAAGCAGTTTTAACGGCCAGGTAGGGCTGTATGTTATAGGGTTGGAGAGTCAGGTGAGACTTTGTGGCTTCAACTTGCTCCCCTTGGCTGCACATGCCAGATTGGCAGGGCTCCTGGTATTTGAGTCAAGTTTGGTAAAGCAGTTTTAACGGCCAGGTAGGGCTGTATGTTATAGGGTTGGAGGGTCAGGTGAGACTTTGTGGCTTCAACTTGCTCCCCTAGGCTGCACATGCCAGATTGGCAGGGCTCCTGGTACCTGAGTCAAGTTTGGTAAAGCAGTTTTAACGGCCAGGTAGGGCTGTATGTTATAGGGTTGGAGAGTCAGGTGAGACTTTGTGGCTTCAACTTGCTCCCCTAGGCTGCACATGCCAGATTGGCAGGGCTCCTGGTATCTGAGTCAAGTTTGGTAAAGCAGTTTTAACGGCCAGGTAGGGCTGTATGTTATAGGGTTGGAGAGTCAGGTGAGACTAGGTGGCTTCAACTTGCTCCCCTAGGCTGCACATGCCAGATTGGCAGGGCTCCTGGTATCTGAGTCAAGTTTGGTAAAGCAGTTTTAACGGCCAGGTAGGGCTGTATGTTATAGGGTTGGAGAGTCAGGTGAGACTTTGTGGCTTCAACTTGCTCCCCTAGGCTGCACATGCCAGATTGGCAGGGCTCCTGGTATCTGAGTCAAGTTTGGTAAAGCAGTTTTAACGGCCAGGTAGGGCTGTATGTTATAGGGTTGGAGAGTCAGGTGAGACTTTGTGGCTTCAACTTGCTCCCCTAGGCTGCACATGCCAGATTGGCAGGGCTCCTGGTATCTGAGTCAAGTTTGGTAAAGCAGTTTTGACGGCCAGGTAGGGCTGTATGTTATAGGGTTGGAGAGTCAGGTGAGACTATGTGGCTTCAACTTGCTCCCCTAGGCTGCACATGCCAGATTGGCAGGGCTCCTGGTATTTGAGTCAAGTTTGGTAAAGCAGTTTTAACGGCCAGGTAGGGCTGTATGTTATAGGGTTGGAGAGTCAGGTGAGACTTTGTGGCTTCAACTTGCTCCCCTAGGCTGCACATGCCAGATTGGCAGGGCCCCTGGTATCTGAGTCAAGTTTGGTAAAGCAGTTTTAACGGCCAGGTAGGGCTGTATGTTATAGGGTTGGAGGGTCAGGTGATACTTTGTGGCTTCAACTTGCTCCCCTAGGCTGCACATGCCAGATTGGCAGGGCTCCTGGTATCTGAGTCAAGTTTGGTAAAGCAGTTTTAACGGCCAGGTAGGGCTGTATGTTATAGGGTTGGAGAGTCAGGTGAGACTTTGTGGCTTCAACTTGCTCCCCTAGGCTGCACATGCCAGATTGGCAGGGCCCCTGGTATCTGAGTCAAGTTTGGTAAAGCAGTTTTGACGGCCAGGTAGGGCTGTATGTTATAGGGTTGGAGAGTCAGGTGAGACTATGTGGCTTCAACTTGCTCCCCTAGGCTGCACATGCCAGATTGGCAGGGCTCCTGGTATCTGAGTCAAGTTTGGTAAAGCAGTTTTAACGGCCAGGTAGGGCTGTATGTTATAGGGTTGGAGAGTCAGGTGAGACTTTGTGGCTTCAACTTGCTCCCCTAGGCTGCACATGCCAGATTGGCAGGGCTCCTGGTATCTGAGTCAAGTTTGGTAAAGCAGTTTTAACGGCCAGGTAGGGCTGTATGTTATAGGGTTGGAGAGTCAGGTGAGACTTTGTGGCTTCAACTTGCTCCCCTAGGCTGCACATGCCAGATTGGCAGGGCCCCTGGTATCTGAGTCAAGTTTGGTAAAGCAGTTTTGACGGCCAGGTAGGGCTGTATGTTATAGGGTTGGAGAGTCAGGTGAGACTTTGTGGCTTCAACTTGCTCCCCTAGGCTGCACATGCCAGATTGGCAGGGCTCCTGGTATCTGAGTCAAGTTTGGTAAAGCAGTTTTAACGGCCAGGTAGGGCTGTATGTTATAGGGTTGGAGAGTCAGGTGAGACTTTGTGGCTTCAACTTGCTCCCCTAGGCTGCACATGCCAGATTGGCAGGGCTCCTGGTATCTGAGTCAAGTTTGGTAAAGCAGTTTTAACGGCCAGGTAGGGCTGTATGTTATAGGGTTGGAGAGTCAGGTGAGACTAGGTGGCTTCAACTTGCTCCCCTAGGCTGCACATGCCAGATTGGCAGGGCTCCTGGTATCTGAGTCAAGTTTGGTAAAGCAGTTTTGACGGCCAGGTAGGGCTGTATGTTATAGGGTTGGAGAGTCAGGTGAGACTATGTGGCTTCAACTTGCTCCCCTAGGCTGCACATGCCAGATTGGCAGGGCTCCTGGTATCTGAGTCAAGTTTGGTAAAGCAGTTTTAACGGCCAGGTAGGGCTGTATGTTATAGGGTTGGAGAGTCAGGTGAGACTTTGTGGCTTCAACTTGCTCCCCTAGGCTGCACATGCCAGATTGGCAGGGCTCCTGGTATCTGAGTCAAGTTTGGTAAAGCAGTTTTAACGGCCAGGTAGGGCTGTATGTTATAGGGTTGGAGAGTCAGGTGAGACTAGGTGGCTTCAACTTGCTCCCCTTGGCTGCACATGCCAGATTGGCAGGGCTCCTGGTATCTGAGTCAAGTTTGGTAAAGCAGTTTTGACGGCCAGGTAGGGCTGTATGTTATAGGGTTGGAGAGTCAGGTGAGACTTTGTGGCTTCAACTTGCTCCCCTAGGCTGCACATGCCAGATTGGCAGGGCTCCTGGTATCTGAGTCAAGTTTGGTAAAGCAGTTTTAACGGCCAGGTAGGGCTGTATGTTATAGGGTTGGAGAGTCAGGTGAGACTTTGTGGCTTCAACTTGCTCCCCTAGGCTGCACATGCCAGATTGGCAGGGCTCCTGGTATCTGAGTCAAGTTTGGTAAAGCAGTTTTAACGGCCAGGTAGGGCTGTATGTTATAGGGTTGGAGAGTCAGGTGAGACTATGTGGCTTCAACTTGCTCCCCTAGGCTGCACATGCCAGATTGGCAGGGCTCCTGGTATCTGAGTCAAGTTTGGTAAAGCAGTTTTAACGGCCAGGTAGGGCTGTATGTTATAGGGTTGGAGAGTCAGGTGAGACTTTGTGGCTTCAACTTGCTCCCCTAGGCTGCACATGCCAGATTGGCAGGGCCCCTGGTATCTGAGTCAAGTTTGGTAAAGCAGTTTTGACGGCCAGGTAGGGCTGTATGTTATAGGGTTGGAGAGTCAGGTGAGACTATGTGGCTTCAACTTGCTCCCCTAGGCTGCACATGCCAGATTGGCAGGGCTCCTGGTATCTGAGTCAAGTTTGGTAAAGCAGTTTTAACGGCCAGGTAGGGCTGTATGTTATAGGGTTGGAGAGTCAGGTGAGACTAGGTGGCTTCAACTTGCTCCCCTAGGCTGCACATGCCAGATTGGCAGGGCTCCTGGTATCTGAGTCAAGTTTGGTAAAGCAGTTTTGACGGCCAGGTAGGGCTGTATGTTATAGGGTTGGAGAGTCAGGTGAGACTTTGTGGCTTCAACTTGCTCCCCTAGGCTGCACATGCCAGATTGGCAGGGCTCCTGGTATCTGAGTCAAGTTTGGTAAAGCAGTTTTAACGGCCAGGTAGGGCTGTATGTTATAGGGTTGGAGAGTCAGGTGAGACTTTGTGGCTTCAACTTGCTCCCCTAGGCTGCACATGCCAGATTGGCAGGGCCCCTGGTATCTGAGTCAAGTTTGGTAAAGCAGTTTTGACGGCCAGGTAGGGCTGTATGTTATAGGGTTGGAGAGTCAGGTGAGACTTTGTGGCTTCAACTTGCTCCCCTAGGCTGCACATGCCAGATTGGCAGGGCTCCTGGTATCTGAGTCAAGTTTGGTAAAGCAGTTTTAACGGCCAGGTAGGGCTGTATGTTATAGGGTTGGAGAGTCAGGTGAGACTTTGTGGCTTCAACTTGCTCCCCTAGGCTGCACATGCCAGATTGGCAGGGCTCCTGGTATCTGAGTCAAGTTTGGTAAAGCAGTTTTGACGGCCAGGTAGGGCTGTATGTTATAGGGTTGGAGAGTCAGGTGAGACTATGTGGCTTCAACTTGCTCCCCTAGGCTGCACATGCCAGATTGGCAGGGCTCCTGGTATCTGAGTCAAGTTTGGTAAAGCAGTTTTAACGGCCAGGTAGGGCTGTATGTTATAGGGTTGGAGAGTCAGGTGAGACTATGTGGCTTCAACTTGCTCCCCTAGGCTGCACATGCCAGATTGGCAGGGCTCCTGGTATCTGAGTCAAGTTTGGTAAAGCAGTTTTGACGGCCAGGTAGGGCTGTATGTTATAGGGTTGGAGAGTCAGGTGAGACTTTGTGGCTTCAACTTGCTCCCCTAGGCTGCACATGCCAGATTGGCAGGGCTCCTGGTATCTGAGTCAAGTTTGGTAAAGCAGTTTTAACGGCCAGGTAGGGCTGTATGTTATAGGGTTGGAGAGTCAGGTGAGACTATGTGGCTTCAACTTGCTCCCCTAGGCTGCACATGCCAGATTGGCAGGGCTCCTGGTATCTGAGTCAAGTTTGGTAAAGCAGTTTTAACGGCCAGGTAGGGCTGTATGTTATAGGGTTGGAGAGTCAGGTGAGACTATGTGGCTTCAACTTGCTCCCCTAGGCTGCACATGCCAGATTGGCAGGGCTCCTGGTATCTGAGTCAAGTTTGGTAAAGCAGTTTTAACGGCCAGGTAGGGCTGTATGTTATAGGGTTGGAGAGTCAGGTGAGACTATGTGGCTTCAACTTGCTCCCCTAGGCTGCACATGCCAGATTGGCAGGGCTCCTGGTATCTGAGTCAAGTTTGGTAGAGCAGTTTTAACGGCTAGGTAGGGCTGTATGTTATAGGGTTGGAGAGTCAGGTGAGACTATGTGGCTTCAACTTGCTCCCCTAGGCTGCACATGCCAGATTGGCAGGGCTCCTGGTATCTGAGTCAAGTTTGGTAGAGCAGTTTTAACGGCTAGGTAGGGCTGTATGTTATAGGGTTGGAGAGTCAGGTGAGACTATGTGGCTTCAACTTGCTCCCCTAGGCTGCACATGCCAGATTGGCAGGGCTCCTGGTATCTGAGTCAAGTTTGGTAAAGCAGTTTTAACGGCCAGGTAGGGCTGTATGTTATAGGGTTGGAGAGTCAGGTGAGACTTTGTGGCTTCAACTTGCTCCCCTAGGCTGCACATGCCAGATTGGCAGGGCTCCTGGTATCTGAGTCAAGTTTGGTAAAGCAGTTTTAACGGCCAGGTAGGGCTGTATGTTATAGGGTTGGAGAGTCAGGTGAGACTAGGTGGCTTCAACTTGCTCCCCTAGGCTGCACATGCCAGATTGGCAGGGCTCCTGGTATCTGAGTCAAGTTTGGTAAAGCAGTTTTAACGGCCAGGTAGGGCTGTATGTTATAGGGTTGGAGAGTCAGGTGAGACTATGTGGCTTCAACTTGCTCCCCTAGGCTGCACATGCCAGATTGGCAGGGCTCCTGGTATCTGAGTCAAGTTTGGTAATGCAGTTTTGACGGCCAGGTAGGGCTGTATGTTATAGGGTTGGAGAGTCAGGTGAGACTATGTGGCTTCAACTTGCTCCCCTAGGCTGCACATGCCAGGTTGACAGGGCTCCTGGTATCTGAGTCAAGTTTGGTAGAGCAGTTTTAACGGCTAGGTAGGGCTGTATGTTATAGGGTTGGAGAGTCAGGTGAGACTATGTGGCTTCAACTTGCTCCCCTAGGCTGCACATGCCAGGTTGACAGGGCTCCTGGTATCTGAGTCAAGTTTGGTAGAGCAGTTTTAACGGCTAGGTAGGGCTGTATGTTATAGGGTTGGAGAGTCAGGTGAGACTATGTGGCTTCAACTTGCTCCCCTAGGCTGCACATGCCAGATTGGCAGGGCTCCTGGTATCTGAGTCAAGTTTGGTAAAGCAGTTTTAACGGCCAGGTAGGGCTGTATGTTATAGGGTTGGAGAGTCAGGTGAGACTATGTGGCTTCAACTTGCTCCCCTAGGCTGCACATGCCAGATTGGCAGGGCTCCTGGTATCTGAGTCAAGTTTGGTAAAGCAGTTTTAACGGCCAGGTAGGGCTGTATGTTATAGGGTTGGAGAGTCAGGTGAGACTATGTGGCTTCAACTTGCTCCCCTAGGCTGCACATGCCAGGTTGGCAGGGCTCCTGGTATCTGAGTCAAGTTTGGTAAAGCAGTTTTAACGGCTAGGTAGGGCTGTATGTTATAGGGTTGGAGAGTCAGGTGAGACTATGTGGCTTCAACTTGCTCCCCTAGGCTGCACATGCCAGATTGGCAGGGCTCCTGGTATCTGAGTCAAGTTTGGTAGAGCAGTTTTAACGGCCAGGTAGGGCTGTATGTTATAGGGTTGGAGAGTCAGGTGAGACTATGTGGCTTCAACTTGCTCCCCTAGGCTGCACATGCCAGATTGGCAGGGCTCCTGGTATCTGAGTCAAGTTTGGTAAAGCAGTTTTAACGGCCAGGTAGGGCTGTATGTTATAGGGTTGGAGAGTCAGGTGAGACTATGTGGCTTCAACTTGCTCCCCTAGGCTGCACATGCCAGATTGGCAGGGCTCCTGGTATCTGAGTCAAGTTTGGTAAAGCAGTTTTGACGGCCAGGTAGGGCTGTATGTTATAGGGTTGGAGAGTCAGGTGAGACTATGTGGCTTCAACTTGCTCCCCTAGGCTGCACATGCCAGATTGGCAGGGCTCCTGGTATCTGAGTCAAGTTTGGTAAAGCAGTTTTAACGGCCAGGTAGGGCTGTATGTTATAGGGTTGGAGAGTCAGGTGAGACTATGTGGCTTCAACTTGCTCCCCTAGGCTGCACATGCCAGATTGGCAGGGCTCCTGGTATCTGAGTCAAGTTTGGTAGAGCAGTTTTAACGGCTAGGTAGGGCTGTATGTTATAGGGTTGGAGAGTCAGGTGAGACTATGTGGCTTCAACTTGCTCCCCTAGGCTGCACATGCCAGATTGGCAGGGCTCCTGGTATCTGAGTCAAGTTTGGTAAAGCAGTTTTAACGGCCAGGTAGGGCTGTATGTTATAGGGTTGGAGAGTCAGGTGAGACTATGTGGCTTCAACTTGCTCCCCTAGGCTGCACATGCCAGATTGGCAGGGCTCCTGGTATCTGAGTCAAGTTTGGTAGAGCAGTTTTAACGGCCAGGTAGGGCTGTATGTTATAGGGTTGGAGAGTCAGGTGAGACTATGTGGCTTCAACTTGCTCCCCTAGGCTGCACATGCCAGATTGGCAGGGCTCCTGGTATCTGAGTCAAGTTTGGTAGAGCAGTTTTAACGGCTAGGTAGGGCTGTATGTTATAGGGTTGGAGAGTCAGGTGAGACTATGTGGCTTCAACTTGCTCCCCTAGGCTGCACATGCCAGATTGGCAGGGCTCCTGGTATCTGAGTCAAGTTTGGTAAAGCAGTTTTAACGGCTAGGTAGGGCTGTATGTTATAGGGTTGGAGAGTCAGGTGAGACTATGTGGCTTCAACTTGCTCCCCTAGGCTGCACATGCCAGATTGGCAGGGCTCCTGGTATCTGAGTCAAGTTTGGTAGAGCAGTTTTAACGGCTAGGTAGGGCTGTATGTTATAGGGTTGGAGAGTCAGGTGAGACTAGGTGGCTTCAACTTGCTCCCCTAGGCTGCACATGCCAGATTGGCAGGGCTCCTGGTATCTGAGTCAAGTTTGGTAAAGCAGTTTTAACGGCCAGGTAGGGCTGTATGTTATAGGGTTGGAGAGTCAGGTGAGACTATGTGGCTTCAACTTGCTCCCCTAGGCTGCACATGCCAGATTGGCAGGGCTCCTGGTATCTGAGTCAAGTTTGGTAAAGCAGTTTTAACGGCCAGGTAGGGCTGTATGTTATAGGGTTGGAGAGTCAGGTGAGACTATGTGGCTTCAACTTGCTCCCCTAGGCTGCACATGCCAGGTTGACAGGGCTCCTGGTATCTGAGTCAAGTTTGGTAGAGCAGTTTTAACGGCTAGGTAGGGCTGTATGTTATAGGGTTGGAGAGTCAGGTGAGACTATGTGGCTTCAACTTGCTCCCCTAGGCTGCACATGCCAGATTGGCAGGGCTCCTGGTATCTGAGTCAAGTTTGGTAGAGCAGTTTTAACGGCTAGGTAGGGCTGTATGTTATAGGGTTGGAGAGTCAGGTGAGACTAGGTGGCTTCAACTTGCTCCCCTAGGCTGCACATGCCAGATTGGCAGGGCTCCTGGTATCTGAGTCAAGTTTGGTAAAGCAGTTTTAACGGCCAGGTAGGGCTGTATGTTATAGGGTTGGAGAGTCAGGTGAGACTATGTGGCTTCAACTTGCTCCCCTAGGCTGCACATGCCAGATTGGCAGGGCTCCTGGTATCTGAGTCAAGTTTGGTAAAGCAGTTTTAACGGCCAGGTAGGGCTGTATGTTATAGGGTTGGAGAGTCAGGTGAGACTATGTGGCTTCAACTTGCTCCCCTAGGCTGCACATGCCAGATTGGCAGGGCTCCTGGTATCTGAGTCAAGTTTGGTAAAGCAGTTTTAACGGCCAGGTAGGGCTGTATGTTATAGGGTTGGAGAGTCAGGTGAGACTATGTGGCTTCAACTTGCTCCCCTAGGCTGCACATGCCAGATTGGCAGGGCTCCTGGTATCTGAGTCAAGTTTGGTAAAGCAGTTTTAACGGCCAGGTAGGGCTGTATGTTATAGGGTTGGAGAGTCAGGTGAGACTATGTGGCTTCAACTTGCTCCCCTAGGCTGCACATGCCAGATTGGCAGGGCTCCTGGTATCTGAGTCAAGTTTGGTAATGCAGTTTTGACGGCCAGGTAGGGCTGTATGTTATAGGGTTGGAGAGTCAGGTGAGACTATGTGGCTTCAACTTGCTCCCCTAGGCTGCACATGCCAGGTTGACAGGGCTCCTGGTATCTGAGTCAAGTTTGGTAGAGCAGTTTTAACGGCTAGGTAGGGCTGTATGTTATAGGGTTGGAGAGTCAGGTGAGACTATGTGGCTTCAACTTGCTCCCCTAGGCTGCACATGCCAGGTTGACAGGGCTCCTGGTATCTGAGTCAAGTTTGGTAGAGCAGTTTTAACGGCTAGGTAGGGCTGTATGTTATAGGGTTGGAGAGTCAGGTGAGACTAGGTGGCTTCAACTTGCTCCCCTAGGCTGCACATGCCAGATTGGCAGGGCTCCTGGTATCTGAGTCAAGTTTGGTAGAGCAGTTTTAACGGCTAGGTAGGGCTGTATGTTATAGGGTTGGAGAGTCAGGTGAGACTATGTGGCTTCAACTTGCTCCCCTAGGCTGCACATGCCAGATTGGCAGGGCTCCTGGTATCTGAGTCAAGTTTGGTAGAGCAGTTTTAACGGCTAGGTAGGGCTGTATGTTATAGGGTTGGAGAGTCAGGTGAGACTATGTGGCTTCAACTTGCTCCCCTAGGCTGCACATGCCAGATTGGCAGGGCTCCTGGTATCTGAGTCAAGTTTGGTAGAGCAGTTTTAACGGCTAGGTAGGGCTGTATGTTATAGGGTTGGAGAGTCAGGTGAGACTATGTGGCTTCAACTTGCTCCCCTAGGCTGCACATGCCAGATTGGCAGGGCTCCTGGTATCTGAGTCAAGTTTGGTAGAGCAGTTTTAACGGCTAGGTAGGGCTGTATGTTATAGGGTTGGAGAGTCAGGTGAGACTATGTGGCTTCAACTTGCTCCCCTAGGCTGCACATGCCAGATTGGCAGGGCTCCTGGTATCTGAGTCAAGTTTGGTAGAGCAGTTTTAACGGCTAGGTAGGGCTGTATGTTATAGGGTTGGAGAGTCAGGTGAGACTATGTGGCTTCAACTTGCTCCCCTAGGCTGCACATGCCAGATTGGCAGGGCTCCTGGTATCTGAGTCAAGTTTGGTAAAGCAGTTTTAACGGCCAGGTAGGGCTGTATGTTATAGGGTTGGAGAGTCAGGTGAGACTATGTGGCTTCAACTTGCTCCCCTAGGCTGCACATGCCAGATTGGCAGGGCTCCTGGTATCTGAGTCAAGTTTGGTAAAGCAGTTTTAACGGCCAGGTAGGGCTGTATGTTATAGGGTTGGAGAGTCAGGTGAGACTATGTGGCTTCAACTTGCTCCCCTAGGCTGCACATGCCAGATTGGCAGGGCTCCTGGTATCTGAGTCAAGTTTGGTAAAGCAGTTTTAACGGCCAGGTAGGGCTGTATGTTATAGGGTTGGAGAGTCAGGTGAGACTATGTGGCTTCAACTTGCTCCCCTAGGCTGCACATGCCAGATTGGCAGGGCTCCTGGTATCTGAGTCAAGTTTGGTAGAGCAGTTTTAACGGCTAGGTAGGGCTGTATGTTATAGGGTTGGAGAGTCAGGTGAGACTATGTGGCTTCAACTTGCTCCCCTAGGCTGCACATGCCAGATTGGCAGGGCTCCTGGTATCTGAGTCAAGTTTGGTAGAGCAGTTTTAACGGCTAGGTAGGGCTGTATGTTATAGGGTTGGAGAGTCAGGTGAGACTATGTGGCTTCAACTTGCTCCCCTAGGCTGCACATGCCAGGTTGACAGGGCTCCTGGTATCTGAGTCAAGTTTGGTAGAGCAGTTTTAACGGCTAGGTAGGGCTGTATGTTATAGGGTTGGAGAGTCAGGTGAGACTAGGTGGCTTCAACTTGCTCCCCTAGGCTGCACATGCCAGATTGGCAGGGCTCCTGGTATCTGAGTCAAGTTTGGTAGAGCAGTTTTAACGGCTAGGTAGGGCTGTATGTTATAGGGTTGGAGAGTCAGGTGAGACTATGTGGCTTCAACTTGCTCCCCTAGGCTGCACATGCCAGATTGGCAGGGCTCCTGGTATCTGAGTCAAGTTTGGTAGAGCAGTTTTAACGGCTAGGTAGGGCTGTATGTTATAGGGTTGGAGAGATCAGGTGGAGACTATGGTAGGCTTCAACTTGCTCCCTTAGGCTGCACATGCCAGATTGGCAGGGCTCCTGGTATCTGAGTCAAGTTTGGTAAAGCAGTTTTAACGGCCAGGTAGGGCTGTATGTTATAGGGTTGGAGAGTCAGGTGAGACTATGTGGCTTCAACTTGCTCCCCTAGGCTGCACATGCCAGATTGGCAGGGCTCCTGGTATCTGAGTCAAGTTTGGTAAAGCAGTTTTAACGGCCAGGTAGGGCTGTATGTTATAGGGTTGGAGAGTCAGGTGAGACTATGTGGCTTCAACTTGCTCCCCTAGGCTGCACATGCCAGATTGGCAGGGCTCCTGGTATCTGAGTCAAGTTTGGTAAAGCAGTTTTAACGGCCAGGTAGGGCTGTATGTTATAGGGTTGGAGAGTCAGGTGAGACTATGTGGCTTCAACTTGCTCCCCTAGGCTGCACATGCCAGGTTGACAGGGCTCCTGGTATCTGAGTCAAGTTTGGTAATGCAGTTTTAACGGCCAGGTAGGGCTGTATGTTATAGGGTTGGAGAGTCAGGTGAGACTATGTGGCTTCAACTTGCTCCCCTAGGCTGCACATGCCAGGTTGACAGGGCTCCTGGTATCTGAGTCAAGTTTGGTAGAGCAGTTTTAACGGCTAGGTAGGGCTGTATGTTATAGGGTTGGAGAGTCAGGTGAGGCTAGGTGGCTTCAACTTGCTCCCCTAAGCTGCACATGCCAGATTGGCAGGGCTCCTGGTATCTGAGTCAAGTTTGGTAGAGCAGTTTTAACGGCTGGGTGGGGCTGTATGTTATAGGGTTGGAGAGTCAGGTGAGACTATGTGGCTTCAGCTTGCTCCCCTAGGCTGCACATGCCAGATTGGCAGGGCTCCTGGTATCTGGGTCAAGTTTGGTAGAGCAGTTTTAACGGCTAGGTGGGGCTGTATGTTGTAGGGTTGGAGAGTCAGGTGAGACTATGTGGCTTCAACTTGCTCCCCTAGGCTGCACATGCCAGGTTGACAGGGCTCCTGGTATCTGAGTCAAGTTTGGTAGAGCAGTTTTAACGGCTAGGTAGGGCTGTATGTTATAGGGTTGGAGAGTCAGGTGAGACTATGTGGCTTCGACTTGCTCCCCTAGGCTGCACATGCCAGATTGGCAGGGCTCCTGGTATCTGAGTCAAGTTTGGTAGAGCAGTTTTAACGGCTAGGTAGGGCTGTATGTTATAGGGTTGGAGAGTCAGGTGAGACTAGGTGGCTTCAACTTGCTCCCCTAGGCTGCACATGCCAGATTGGCAGGGCTCCTGGTATCTGAGTCAAGTTTGGTAGAGCAGTTTTAACGGCTAGGTAGGGCTGTATGTTGTGTTGTTTGAAAGGTTTATCTATGTGGTTATAAGGTAGGAGCTCGTTTTTTTTTTTTTTTTTTTTTTTTTTACAATATATACTAGCCTGTTGCATGGTACATATAGAAGACGGGGCCCAAATCTCTACCAGTGGATAACCAATGGTAAGATTCGAGGAGTATCCGCAAACGCCACTGAGTGGACCACGCGGCAACGGTCGTTTTAATTGGAGGCTTTTAATGGAAAGCAGTTTTAACGGCCAGATAGGGCTGTATGTTATAGGGTTGGAGAGTCAGGTGAGACTGTGTGGCTTCAACTTGCTCCCCTAGGCTGCACATGCCAGATTGGCAGGGCTCCTGGTATCTGAGTCAAGTTTGGTAAAGCAGTTTTAACGGCCAGGTAGGGCTGTATGTTATAGGGTTGGAGAGTCAGGTGAGACTAGGTGGCTTCAACTTGCTCCCCTAGGCTGCACATGCCAGATTGGCAGGGCTCCTGGTATCTGAGTCAAGTTTGGTAATGCAGTTTTGACGGCCAGGTAGGGCTGTATGTTATAGGGTTGGAGAGTCAGGTGAGACTATGTGGCTTCAACTTGCTCCCCTAGGCTGCACATGCCAGGTTGACAGGGCTCCTGGTATCTGAGTCAAGTTTGGTAGAGCAGTTTTAACGGCTAGGTGGGGCTGTATGTTGTAGGGTTGGAGAGTCAGGTGAGACTATGTGGCTTCAACTTGCTCCCCTAGGCTGCACATGCCAGGTTGACAGGGCTCCTGGTATCTGAGTCAAGTTTGGTAGAGCAGTTTTAACGGCTAGGTAGGGCTGTATGTTATAGGGTTGGAGAGTCAGGTGAGACTATGTGGCTTCAGCTTGCTCCCCTAGGCTGCACATGCCAGATTGGCAGGGCTCCTGGTATCTGGGTCAAGTTTGGTAGAGCAGTTTTAACGGCTAGGTGGGGCTGTATGTTGTAGGGTTGGAGAGTCAGGTGAGACTATGTGGCTTCAACTTGCTCCCCTAGGCTGCACATGCCAGGTTGACAGGGCTCCTGGTATCTGAGTCAAGTTTGGTAGAGCAGTTTTAACGGCTAGGTAGGGCTGTATGTTATAGGGTTGGAGAGTCAGGTGAGACTATGTGGCTTCGACTTGCTCCCCTAGGCTGCACATGCCAGATTGGCAGGGCTCCTGGTATCTGAGTCAAGTTTGGTAGAGCAGTTTTAACGGCTAGGTAGGGCTGTATGTTATAGGGTTGGAGAGTCAGGTGAGACTAGGTGGCTTCAACTTGCTCCCCTAGGCTGCACATGCCAGATTGGCAGGGCTCCTGGTATCTGAGTCAAGTTTGGTAATGCAGTTTTGACGGCCAGGTAGGGCTGTATGTTATAGGGTTGGAGAGTCAGGTGAGACTATGTGGCTTCAACTTGCTCCCCTAGGCTGCACATGCCAGATTGGCAGGGCTCCTGGTATCTGAGTCAAGTTTGGTAGAGCAGTTTTAACGGCTAGGTAGGGCTGTATGTTATAGGGTTGGAGAGTCAGGTGAGACTATGTGGCTTCAACTTGCTCCCCTAGGCTGCACATGCCAGGTTGACAGGGCTCCTGGTATCTGAGTCAAGTTTGGTAGAGCAGTTTTAACGGCTAGGTAGGGCTGTATGTTATAGGGTTGGAGAGTCAGGTGAGACTATGTGGCTTCAACTTGCTCCCCTAGGCTGCACATGCCAGATTGGCAGGGCTCCTGGTATCTGAGTCAAGTTTGGTAGAGCAGTTTTAACGGCTAGGTAGGGCTGTATGTTATAGGGTTGGAGAGTCAGGTGAGACTAGGTGGCTTCAACTTGCTCCCCTAGGCTGCACATGCCAGATTGGCAGGGCTCCTGGTATCTGAGTCAAGTTTGGTAGAGCAGTTTTAACGGCTAGGTAGGGCTGTATGTTGTGTTGTTTGAAAGGTTTATCTATGTGGTTATAAGGTATTTTTTTTTTTTTTTCTTTGCAAGTGGCTTCATGAGAATGAGATTTGGGGATTGAGCGGCAAGTTGCCAGGTTGTCGAGAGCGGGCAATGGAGTCGTGCGAGCCGAGCGTGCGAGACAGAGAGAGAGAATCCGGGTCCGGGTCCGGGTCCGAGTCCAAGTCCGAGTCCTAGTTCGTGGTCCGACTTCAACACGATGGCCACTCGCTTACTCTGACTCACTCACACATCCGGTCGCCCGCTCCCAATTGGGAACGTGGATGCGCTCAATCTCCCCCTCTCAGCCCAGAAATTTATTTATTGATATATATTACTTGAGATATGGTTAGGCGTTAAATGTTACAATTTGTTGATAGTTAGTTTATGTCTTAGGACTATATGAAAATGTTTTGAATTTGATTCGGTTTGATTTGAGAGCATGTGTATGGTACAATTGATGATGTGCGTAAACAATTTTATAATTTTTTGTTATAATTGTATTAAATATTAGATATTAGGTATTATAGGTTTGTATGTTGGGGTTTGTGATGATTGAGTGGATGTAATATATAATTGGAGTGAGGTGCGGCGTCAGTAAATTGCTTACCATAAGCCAGCAGGTAATGGCAGGAGTTATGCAGTAAATGCGTTTTTAAGTGTGAGAGAGAGGATTGTGAAATATTTTAGAGGGATTTTGTGGGTTCTTTGGGTTTGAGGCATAGTTTCAAGAATCTTTGAGCTTCTTAGTTTCGGCGGCGCACACGCTTTTTTTTTTCATGTGTAGATGTAGGCGTGTGCGCACGCGTGATGGTGTGAGTGCTTGTGCGCTGGTCCACAAATACATACCAGCAGGCTTGTGCGCTTGCGTGTACATATATATGTATGTATGCAGCAATAGGCAAATTGCCATCTTGTAATAGGATTACATGGCGGCTTGTTATGATAGGAGTGTGTGTTTAGAATGCTCAGCGCTACACATGGCAGCAACGATAATTTTACATCATCGAGGCATGCCATTTGGACGTCATATTGGATTCTTTATGGATTTGGGGTGGGTAATTGGGAGAGTTCGTCAAATATTTAGTTATTTAATTTAGGTTTTGAGAGTAGATCCCTCGAAAATATTTCAATGTGGAGAGTTGTTGTCTGTAGGTGTGTGTGTGTGAATTGTAAAGAATAGGATTATTGGGCCTGTGTTATTCTCTCTCACACTAGATAAGGCAGTTTCTTTTCCTTTTTCTTGGAATAAGAAAAGAGAAGAAGAAACATTGATATTGGCTAGATATTAAACCTGGGAGCTAATGTGTTCTTATTTTGGTTACAATTTGTCATATAAGTGTGAGGGTGAGTGTATAAAGTTGTTGATTGTTGATTGTTGCTGTTGTTGCTGCTGCTGTCGCCGCTGATGCTGCTGTTGCCGCTGTTGTCGCCGTTGCCGTTGCTGCTGTTGTCGCTGCTGCCGTGTATTGAGCTGTTGATTGTTGTTGATTGTTGATTGTTGCTGTTGTTGCTGCTGCTGTCGCCGCCGCTGCCGCTGCTGTCGCTGCCGCCGTGTGTTGGGCTGTTGATTGTTGCTGTTGTAGAGATTGCTGCTGCTGCTGGTGCTGTCGCCGCCGTTGCTGCTGTTGCTGTCGTCGCCGCCGCCACTGCTGCTGCCGTCGTTGCCGCCGCTGTGTGTGAGGCCGTTGGTTGCTGCTGTTGCTGCCGCTGCCGCTGCTGCCGCCGCTGTTGCTGCTGTGTATAGAGCTGTTGATTGTTGTTGTTGCTGAGGTTGCTGCTGCTGCTGCTGCTTCTGCTGTTGTGCATAAAGCCGTTGATTGCTGTTGTTGCTGTCGAAGCTGCTGCTGTTTTTGCTGCTGTGCATAAAGCTGTTGATTGTTGTTGTTGCTGAAGTTGCTGCTGCTGCTTCTGCTGTTGTGTATAAAGTTGTTGATTGCTGTTGTTGCTGTTGTTGCCGCTGCCGCCGCCGTTGTTGCTGCTGGGCATAGAGCTGTTGATTGTTGTTGTTGCTGGGGTTGCTGCTGCTGCTGTTGCTTCTGCTGTTGTTGCTGTTCACTGAGTTGTTGATTGTTGTTGTTGCTGTTGCGGCTGCCGCCGCCGCTGTTGTTCAGAGCCTTAGTTTGAGCTGGATGAAGGTGAAGTTGCTAGGAGAGCGGAGTCATCTTCATATAGGATTAAGCCCTGCATTTTTTGCTGCACATCACTCATACAGCGCGTCAGCTTGTCAAGCTGTTCTTGTTGTCTTTGGGCAAGCTGGAACAATAGCTGGGTGGTTGAGTTATGCTCATTGGTAGAAGGAATTGAGGTTTGTTGTTGTTGTTGTGATGGTGGCATCTGTTGCTGGTGCTCAGCGTCAATTTGCATTGGCGTAGTCTCGAGCTGGTTCGAGGATGTTAGAGTATTCAGCTGCAGATCGCGGTTGAACATCGAGCCGAATCGTTCAACTTGACGCTGCTGTTGCTGGATACTTTGAATTTTGGTCCATCTTAGGCGCGGGTCCAGATTTGAGAAAGTTGTTGGTGTTTTTCTTGTTGTTGCTGTTGCTATTGCTGATGTGAGGTTGGCATTAGTAGCCAGTGTGATTGAGCTATGGGCTGGAATGGCGACAAATTCAGCATTATTAATAGGGATAGTGTTGTTATTATTAATAATGGGAACATTAGCGGTGCTGGTAGTATTTGATTGTTGCCTTTGTGCTAGCGCTTGTTTCATCTGGGCTCGTTTTTGCTGTTTTGAGTTTTGCTTGCGGATTTTAGTTTTTTGTAGTCTGTTTATTGGCTTGGGCATTGGCAGCGACGGCAACCGCTGCTGGTGCAATGGCAATTGTAATTGCAGGGGCGTTAGTGCCTGTTGCTGTTGCTGCCGTTGTTGTTGCTGTTGCCGCTGCTGGGGGCGCATAAGCTGCCGTTGCCGTCGCTGTATATTCGAGTTGGTCTGTCTCGGTAGCTGTTGCTGCTTTGATTTTTTTTTTTTTTTTTTTAAATTCGTCTGTTGGCCGACCGGGCGCTGTCCGCAAACACGTCCGCTCGCCTCGACCGCCACAGAGAGATTTTTATTGTTACTCATTTCTACTTGGATTAAATTGCAAACAGAAATTTTAGAAACAGTGTTGGAGCACTTAAAACTATGCAACATTCTCCAGTTTGCAAGGTGGAGAGGAACATGATAAGGAGATACATTTAACATTTAATCTCGACTGGCCTACATTTAAACATAACAGACTCTGTACATTTAACATATTAGCCTAGGTCAGTTGGCTGAGGGAAATTTCTGCACGATCAGTTGGCAGGGCTGTCGTGTGAATGGCAAGTATACATAAATACAAAGGGGCACGCTGAAAAGCATGTAAGTAGCTGAAAACATTAAATTTAACAATTTTTTTGGCTAGATTATAACTAATAATTAATTATTAATTATATTCTATATCGCACCGCCTTGCGATGCGCTGGCCGTCTGCCTCGGGCCTTACGGTGGACAATTGGCTTCCACCGGGTACATGGCCGACTTATTGGCAAAAAATTTTGCAATTTGAATTGCGTGATGGCCACCGCTGCTGCTGCTGGATGTTGCACCGCTTGGGATGGATACGTCTTCTGCTGCTGGAGCTGATGAATGGTGATGGACAACACTAAGCACACACCCCGGATGCATGGAAAGTGAATCGCCGAATTTTCGCTTCTCCCAAAGCGCATATTGATGCCCGAAGGCTTAGTGATATGCAGCTTGCGCTGCATCATTTTTGCACGATCGGGTGGCGCTGTGTCCGGCCACTCGGCGTCGAGTGGATGACGCTTCGCCGGCTTCCGATTGTGCTTGACTGGCTGCTGACGCATTCGCTGGTCCAGTAGTGCAGGTAAGTGAGTGCGTGGCATTATTTTCATTTTGCGTTTTTTAACATTTCTGTTTTGTTTGCATGTACGGCGTCTGCTGGGCTGGATAACTGGCCTCTGGGCTGCCATCTTCCGCCTGCATCTTCGTCGCCGCTCCAATTTGACGGATTGTGCTAGTTGCGGCTGCATTTGCTGGCATTTATTTGCCGTATTGACCACCGTCAAGCGGTGCATGTTTTGCAACTGCTTGCCCTGCAGGGCATTCTGCACAATTTGGAGACGCTGCGTCTGGCTAAGGGAGGCCGATTTGGCCACAATGTCACATTGCTGGAGTGGCTGCTGCCCCTTAACGGCTGGCTGCTGGATTGGCAGCTGTTTTTTTGTGCCAAGGGAGGCTGCTGGGGACGCCATCGATCGCTGCAGATGCGCTTGTTTGTCCAGATTGGGTACAGACTGCGCATTTTGCGGCTCGTGCTTGCGCCCATAGGAGGGCGTGGTGGCTGCCAACGGCTGTTGCTGCATATGCTGTTGCCCTCTCAGGGCAGGCTGCGGATTTGGCGGGCGTTTCTGGTGACCATAGGTGGCCTTGGAGGCTCCTATTGCCCAGCGCTTTAGTGCTTGCTGCCCCCAGAGGACAGGCATCGGTTTTGGCTGGCATTGCTGGTGGCCATAGGAGGCATTGGAGGCTCCTATTGACCAGTGCTGCTGTGCTTGCTGCCCACGTAGGACAGGCTGCGGATTCAGCAGGTGCTGTTGGTGCCCATATGAGGGCATGGTGGATACCGTTGGTTGTTGCTGCGTGGTCTGCTGTCCCCATAGGACAGACTGAGCATTATGCGGCTGCTGCTGGTGACCATAGGAGGCATTGGAGGCTCCTATTGACCAGTGCTGCTGTGCTTGCTGCCCACATAGGACAGGCTGCGGATTTAGCGGGCGTTGTTGGTGCCCATATGAGGGCATGGTGGATGCCGTCGGTTGTTGCTGCGTGGTCTGCTGTCCCCATAGGACAGACTGAGCATTATGCGGCTGCTGCTGGTGACCATAGGAGGCATTGGAGGCTCCTATTGACCAGTGCTGCTGTGCTTGCTGCCCACATAGGACAGGCTGCGGATTTAGCGGGCGTTGTTGGTGCCCATATGAGGGCATGGTGGATGCCGTCGGTTGTTGCTGCGTGGTCTGCTGTCCCCATAGGACAGACTGAGCATTATGCGGCTGCTGCTGGTGACCATAGGAGGCATTGGAGGCTCCTATTGACCAGTGCTGCTGTGCTTGCTGCCCACATAGGACAGGCTGCGGATTTAGCGGGCGTTGTTGGTGACCATAGGAGGCCATAGTGGATGCCATCGGCTGTAGCTGCTGGATCTGTTGTCGAGCCGAGTGGAGTTGCTGGTACTGAGGATGCCCTTCAGGCCGCTGGATAGGCCTATCTTGGGTAAGTGGATTCTGCAATATGTGCAAATTTGAATTAGTATTACCGTCCGTGGTCAAGTCCGAATTTGTCAGTTCGTATTGTTTTGTCCTACAGTGTGTGCTATAAGTTAGTGGTTGCTTGTCTTCATCATTGATACCTAGTTGCATCATTCCCTGCAACAGGTTCTCGAGCATCTGTCTTTTTTGCGGGTCCGTGTTGTCTACGTCCCGTACAAGTTTTGTCTCTAGAATATTGAAAATATGTTCAACGAGTGGGTCAGCTGGCTGCAGATTGTCAATTTCTATGTCATCAGTCAGTTGAAATTGTTGCATATTGTGCATAAGTGTCTGTTGTGTGGTTGGTATCTGAACTATGTTATCTTTTGGTGACCATTCTGAGCTGGACACATGAGTAGACTGCCTGTTAGTTTTGGGCACGCTGAATTTATTTTTACTACGCGCTATGGGTGCGCGTAGCAGCGTGTGCCCTCTATATTGTTTAACAAATGATTTGCCTTTTTGGCTACGGCTGAGTGGGGGGGTGGCATATTGATCATGATTAAATAATTCATTTAAGAAATCGATTGCATCCTCAGAGTTGAAATCAAATCCGAACTCCAAGGCTGATTGCATATCTTTATAAATATATTTATTGATTTCGTCGATAGCATCTGTATATTCCAGATTGCGTTTATTAATATTCGCCTTATTGGTGGGCTGGCCGATAGCCAGTTGTTGTTCGTTGGCATAATTGTCGATGTTTACAAAATTAAACGCAGGTAGCCGATTTCCGTTTAATGGGTAGATTGCGGCTCTGCCTGTTTCTAAATTTTGTTTACCGTTCGACGCAAAGGAACAAACGCAATGTCGGTCTGGATTCCAGAGCCCAGCTCCATGCCTGGTCGACAGACAGAGAAATGGGGACTGGGATCCAGACTGTTTTTTTATTCATTTAATACACAGTGTACTTACAATGAATTAAGTGACATATTATATAAATATCAAGTGAAGTTGCCCGGCCTAGGCGTGGGGATTGCTGTCAAATTATTATTTGAGGACTGGAAAAATTCCCAAGTGTCTGGAAGCTACCCAGTCAGATAGCCGTTGCACCTGAATGAGCTGGAGTCGCCAGCTTGACCACCGTTGATCCTGCCGCCAGATGCCATTAGTATGGGTGCTTGAGAGACGAAGCATCAAGGCCTTTTTCCATTGTGTGGGATGTCGCAGTCTGAATTTCTGTAAGTAGGCAACCCTTTGACAACGAGTTGTGCGGAGCCATCTGAGTGGTTCGTTAGCGTAACGGGATCTTTGTTTTAGCTGCCTTTCAGCCAGTTGCAATTGGATGAGTTGTCGTGTCCTGCAAATGGTCCTTGTCTTAGGCCCTCGTTGTGGTACAAATATGTAAAGGTTTGCTGCCATCATAAACAATGTAGCAAGTGTGCACATGGTGTTGCACACTGCTCCTTGATCCGCACTGGTGGCCACGACCTGATGCGTGGCAGCCTGCTGCGTCTGTGGATTAGGATGCGAGCTTGGTGTCTCTGGACTGGGAGGAATGAGAGCTCCTGGCCTTGTAGGGGCAGCGAGAGTTGTGGACAGCTGCATAGCAAACGGGCTGCTTCGTCTGTCCTGAAGGTAGTTGGGCTGCACCACAGTTTGACTCAGCAATTCTTGTATGTCAAAGACAAGATAGTCTCTGAGACTGGGTGAGCGTTGTAGCGGATGTGACTGCCCATGAGGAGGTAGCTCCTGCTGCTGGACCTGCTGTGACTGCTGCTGTTGCGCTAGACGACCCAGAGGTAAGTGTTTCCGAAGCATTTCTGCGTATCTTCTTCTAACACCTAGGTGACGTTGTGGGAGTCTTGCTTTAAGGGCAATATTTTTGGCCTCCTCATTGCTGTGGTTGCTGAGCCGAGCCCAGTACCTGGAGCAAGCCTCATGGTATATTTTTTCCACCGGCGCGACCTTCAGATCAGTGTGGATGTTTTGGTTTCGCACGTACCAAGGGGCTCCAGCAATGGTTCGCAATATCTTATTTTGCGCAACTTGGATACGCTCGAATTGACCTTCGCATAGAAGTGGTCCCCAGGCCGGAAGTGCGAACTGCCATATTGGGGCTATGAGCTGCTTATAAAGGGTTACCTTGCATTTTAATGGTAGCTTGCTCCTTTCAGATATTAACCAGTGCAGCTTTTTGGCCCTGTCTCTAACCCTGGCAACAATGGTGGTGACGTGGCTGCTCAAAAGAAGCTTTTTATCGATTTGCACTCCTAGGTATGAAATCCTTTCTTCGGTGGTAAGCCGTTGATCCAAAATTCTTGGGGAAAGAATAAGCATCTGCAGGTTTCTCCAAGTGTGCATTATGTGCTTTGTTTTAGAAGTGTTGATGCTAATGCTCCACTTTTGCGTCCATGTTGTAATAGTGGCAAGGAACAACTCCAAGTTGGCAATGGCATCTTCTTGCGAGTTTGCCGATGACAAGATGGCCGTGTCATCTGCATAAGTTGCCAGGATCAGCTTGTCTAAACGTGACGGTGCAGGTAGGGGCATGTCTGATGTGTATAGGGTGTACAGTACGGGCCCTAAAACACTACCCTGCGGAACGCCGGCGCAGATTTCTTTTCGGCTGGAACGCGTACCTTCACAGCAGTCCACAATGAATGTGCGTTCGCTTAGATAGCTATCCATAACTCGGTAGAGGACTTCCGGCAATAGTTGCTTGAGCTTAAATCGCAGTCCGTCATGCCAGACACGGTCAAACGCCTCCTGAATGTCCATATAGACCGCAGAGCAGTATTTATTGTCCTCGTATGCTTCTAGTATGAACTGGGTAACTCGACCCAGTTGTTGTTCAGCAGCATGCTCGCGTCTGAAACCGAATTGGTGGCTCGGAATTGCGTTAGTGATGTTGTCCAATTGGAACATCCGGCGCAGCAGCAGTCGTTCAAAGATTTTTGAAAAGCCAGCAAGCAAGCTTATTGGCCTGTATGATCCAAGCTGATCAGAGGGCTTGCCTGGCTTTTGGATCATTGTGATCTTGGCACATTTCCACTTGTAAGGAAAGTGTCCAAAGCGAAGGATACCGTTAAAAATAAGGATAAGGAACAGTACAGCCGACTGTGGCAGTTCCTTGATCGTGCGATTATCAATTCGGTCAATCCCCGGAGACTTTTTTGTTTGCAGCGCTTTGATAATGGCTTGTACTTCTCCTAGCGTGACTGGAGGGAAGCTGAGTTCACCTTGGGCCAGCGGTAGCGATACTTGCATCTCGACATGGCTCTTGTCAGAGGGCAGCGTGGTGATCAGTGGCCTAAACCTTTGTTCAAGGTGCTGCGCAAACGCTTCGGCTTTTTCCTCGGTGGTCTTGCACCACAGGGGAGCCCCAGTTCCCTCAGTGTGTTTCCTCACTGGTAAATTTGGTGCGGGCTGCCTTTTGATATTCCCCGTTAGCCGCCATAACTTTTGCATGCTGTATCTATCCCTTGCATCGATAGATTCCAGCAACTCATCAAGTCTTCTCGCCTTGGCCTCTTTGATTTCCCTGCTAATGCTGTTGGCTAATCTGTTGTGTGCTTGCCTAGCGGCCGGGTTGTGGTATGCCTGTATGTGGCGTTTGATCAGTCGCTTGGCCTCAATCATTTGTTGTATGCGCCTGTTGATTGTGTAGTTATACCTTGGTTGTCCTCGGTTAGGCTGGTGAGTTAGGTTTGTTGCAAATTCCGCTGCAGAGTGGATATTATTTTCCAGTATATCTACCGCCTCGTCAATATCATCGCCACAGTGAAGCTCAGTATTCAAATTGATGTGCATGTTTAGCCACAATTGAAATTTGGGTATGCTCGCATTTGCAGGGAGAAGATGACACTTGTGTTCACCTTCTGCTGGCTTACTCAGTAGTTCAATCTGCAGCGGCAAATGATCTGATCCTAGGTCGTTAGAGGTGCTAATTTTTAGTAGGCTATACTGCACACCTTTATATACTGCAAAGTCAATGGCTGTCGGGGACTGGCGCGCATTATTTGGGAAGCGCGTTGACGAGCCAGTTGCCAGGATGTCAAGATTCTGCTGCTGCACACTTTCAAGGAGTAGATTGCCCCTGCGGTTTGATCTGCTGTTGCCCCACCAATAACTCCTGGCATTCCAGTCACCAGCAGCAATAAATTTAGCACCAAGCTGTCTAAATACATGGTTGAAATCTTGAACCAGCCACTGTTCCCGCGGGGGGCAGTATATGGCCGCAACATTAATGACCGAGCCATTTAACAATGTAATTGCAACTGGCGCACACTGAATTTTCTCCAAGGTTGTCGGCGTGAGCGCTATGTGTTGGATTGTGCGCTTAACTAGGATGGCTGCACCTCCACGCCGAATGTTAGAAGGGTGGTTTGCCAGGTAAGTGTAGTATCCTCTTATATCAATAGCTTCTTCATCCCGTAGGTAGCTTTCAGCTATTAACATTACGTCAATTTCGTTTTGCAGCATAAATAACTCCATCTCTTCCAGTTTATTATGTAGCCCGGCTGCATTCCAGGCTACAATTTTAAGCCCGTTGGTGTTGAGTCTGGCATATATGTTATGCCCATTTCTCTCTGAGGAGGAAGTGATGGAGTTGGCGTCGTAGCTAGACATTTTGGTTACCATTGACGCGCTCCATGGTAGACATGAGAGTGCTTACGGTAGCCATCATACTCGTCATTAGATCCACTAATCTGTCAATTTTACTTTCCAGGTTACTGTTATTGGCAGGGGCAACTGGGCTCCTTCGTTGTTCAACCATTATGTTGATCAGCTGATCAAGTTTTCGGCTGAGGTCATCTCGCGGGTATGTAGTTCGCGGAGAGCTGCGGCTGCGGCTCCTGTGTTGCTGGCGCGTTTCTGCAGGATGCACTATCGCTTGCTGCGTTGTTCGCTCCTGATAATGCACATGCTGGTGGCGCTGAGGCGGCTGATTGCTGTGCTCAGCTCTCGAATCATGTTGCTGTTGTTGAGGCTGCTGACGAGTTGTTTGGCGCTTTGCGGTCTGCTTCTGCACTTGGGAGCGCTCATCTGGCAGGCCAGTTTTAAGGGCGGCTGCATAGCTCCTTGCAGCTTGAGGCATAGGCTGCTGGTGCTGCACCTGCTGACGGAATGGGTTGTGCTGCTGCTGCTGCTGCTCAGATGGCCGCTGTGGTTGTTGCTGTTGTGCCTGCTGGCGCTGGACAACTGGAGGCCGAAGCGGTTGCTGCTCTGGTCGCCCCTGTTGCCTTCCAGAGCTAATTGGAATGGTCGGTTCACCAAGCTGATAGCATTAACAAATCTGACGTTGTGTCCCTTGTCGCTTAGCTTCTGCTTGATCCAGTCATTAGGAGTAGCTCGATGAAGGTGTCTAATTGCAACCCTGAAGCCACGGTCGCTGCTCAGTTGGTAAGTATGAGACTCAACACCACATTCTTCAAAGAATCTTACTAGTGCGCGGTATGAGCTAATGTCATTGCACTGGATACGAAGTCCGCGATCCGAAGTCGGTTTGGTGTGGTAGTTACCCTCTCCAATCAAGTCATCAATGTCTTTTAAAAATGGGACAATATTTCCGTTTAGTCCAGGCACATAGAGCGGCTCAGGTCTGATCTTAATATTACTGGCAACGTCTGGAACATTTGGTTCAGTGTTAGAGTTACTGGTAGGCATAAGTGGGGGTATTTGTTGAGGCTCCTCAGGCCTGGCATTCATATTGTTAGTAGCGATATCTGCAGCATCTGCTTCAGCATTCGGGTTCATAATCGGCTGAGGGGTTTTTTTCTGGTTGAAGTTAGAATGGGAAGCCGGGTCGGATGAGACGAGATGGGAAATGGGACATAAAGGATGCAGGGCACTCGCTCACTCGCCCGCTCACTCAAACCGAAGAGAGAGAGAGAGCAAGAGAGAGTGAGAGAGTGTGAATAATGTAAGAGAAGTATGATGGCTGAATGAGTGTATGGTACGAGGGTGAGCGTGTGTATGAGTGCGGGAGTAAGCGAGCCGTAGTGGGGCGGCTTTATTGGCGCCCACTCAATTTTGAATCTAACTACTCTCATGTCCAAACTCCCTGTCATACACACTGGTCTCACGCAGGACACCAAACATCCAAAATACCTCTACAAACACTCTGTTTGACCCAGCGAATCCGTCCTAAACGTAACCCATCTGTCCCACACCGAACCGACCCCCAATCCAGAAATTTTATTGATATATGTTTCGTGTTTCGTTCTCTTTGTTTTTCAGCTTAACACTATTATATACATGATCAAATTTCTTTTGTATGTATGTGTATGATAAATTTGTAAATATATGTGTAAATTATATGTGTGTGTGTGTGTAATAATAGTAATGTGTGCTTTATGATTACAATTTTTTTTTTTTTTTAGACTTATGCATATGTATATTTACATAAAAGAATTGCCAATATTAATTCATATCTTAAATTGCAATATGACATTTGTATGATAGTGTATTTTAAATGATTAGCCGTAGCTTTTTGTTTTGCTTGATTTTTGTCTCAATTGAATAATGAGATGGGCAAGTATACAAAATTATGAAAATGTATAGAGTAAAAGGATAAGGCTGAAAGGAGAAGAATTGGAAACATACAATTTGTGTGTATGCGACATCAGCATTTAATATTTATGCCATAAGCCAGCAGTCTTGATGAGAGCCATGCAGAAATTGATGTTGAGAGAAAATTATTTATGATGTGTTAATATATATTTTATTTTTATTTTTTAATTTTTTTTTTTTTTTTTTTTTTTTATGAATTTATTAAGTTGTGATTAGTTTAGTTTGATTTAGTGTTCAAAATGAGGAGTATATTTTTTTTTTTTTTTTTTTTTTTTGTGACAGATTTCAATTGGGCTATGTCATGTTCATCGATACGCAGTGTGTGTGTGTTCCCATACAATAGTGCTGTGTGTGTGCGTGCGTGTGTCAATTATTGCCCGAAACAAAAAGATGAAGAAGGCAACATAGAGACAGCAGACAATAAATCACACAACGATGGGCCACTCCACAAAAGCACAACAGCGATCGAGCATGCCAGTCCTGTTTATTTGCTGCCCTGATTATTTTATTTGGGTGTCGTAAAAATTCCGTTTTCCCAATTAGAGACATATATAGCTCCCTTTTTATGGATAAAATAAAAAAGATTCTCCCCATCATGAATTTCAGCCCCGCATTAAATCAAATACTAATATCACTCAATTGATAATTAATTTAAGATGGTATTTTTCGCCAAGTGCCTTCTCTCAATTGGGCACTGGCTGGATCATCAAGAGAGCGAATTGGCAATATCAGCTTATTTGCAATGCAAGGAGAAAGCAGAGAAGGGGGAAAAATTGGAAATTGGATTGTTGTTGTTGTTGGTGTTGATTTTGTTGTTGTTTTTTGTTGTTGTTGCTTTTGTTTGCTGGATGTAAAAGCAATGATAGAGTACATATTATCAATATTATATAATATGTCTAAGTTATCAATTGCTTAATGTCCGTTATTGATTAAGTGTAATATATATATATGTGTTGTTTAATTGTTAGAAATTATTTAAATTAAATCGTTAGGATAAGTGTAAGTTTAACATAAGCATATATATGTATATGTGTGTTGTTTTTGTGTATTAATAAATTAATATTAATAATGTGTCTTATTTATAAATGTATTTGGGTAAGTGTATGTGTATGTTTGTGTGTGTGTGTGTGTAAATGTAAGTATTTATAATAGTAATAAAATATTTAAGAATTATGATGTTGATGTAGTTTATGATGTTGATAACGATGATGATGTTAATGTTGATGATGATGGTGGTGATTGCACAAAATACCATCAGAGTCAAAGCATATGGAAGGTTGCCCCTCACCCCGAATATTTTGTGCATTGGCGAGCATTAAAAAATGCGAACAAGCAAAGCAAAGAAAAGTAAAGCAAAGTTGTATATCGCCAGCTGGTGGGGTGGGCACAGTAATAGGCTGCGATCAGCCGAGCAGCGTTGATGTGAAAAACAAATTTATTTGTTTTGTTTACGTCTGGGTGTGTGTGTATGCGTGCGTGCAAGCTTTTTGAGCGCATGCTATGTGGGTTCCATGTATGTGTGTACATCTGCGCGCCAGCACATGGGCAGAAAAATGTTTGGAGTGAGTGCGTGTGTGTATATGAATGAGCGTATGCGTGTGCTTGTTGGCATCGCCGGCAGACACGTGAGCGCTTTGATGATGTTCACCTGTGTGTGTGCTTATATGAGTTTTTGGTGAGTGCATTGAGAAATGCAGTTATAGCGGATATGTTTTGATATTTATTTATTTATTTACTTATAATTTTGTTGTTGAGTAGCCAATAAGTCAATGGGACCGGGCATAAGTATCCTCATCCAATCGAATGACTTGAAAATGTGTCAATTTGAATTGGATGAGGATGCAGCAGGCTGTGTGGAGTCATCGCCGTGGCGAAGAACTCCCTGCATTTGTTGCTGCAATAATGTCATCCAGCCCATTAACTTATCCATCTGCTCTTGCTGCTTTTGTGCCATTTGAAAAAACATATGATTTTGATAATCATTTTGAGATGGTGGTAGCAGATTTAATTGCTGTTGTTGAGTTTTTGATGGCAGCGGCTGTTGTCGCCGTTCAACTTCCACCTGCATTGGCACGGGCTGCTGTTGCATGGTGGACTGTTGGACGGCGGCAACTTGTTGACGTTTGGACATGTTTTCGAGTAGCTTGCGCTGCATGGAGACAATCTGTTCTCTATTTAATATAGTGTCAGATTGTTCCAGTTGGCGCTGCTGTTGTTGTTGTTGAGATTTTTGAATCTGCGCCCATCTGGTGCGCGGATCCAAAGTATTTGTTGCGGAAAGATTGAGTGTTTTTGATTTTTTGGCTATTTTTGCCGTATTGATATTGTTGTTGTTGTTGTTGTTATTGCTATTGTTGTTGTTATTGTTGTTGTTTTCATTCGCTACAAATGGTTGGACAGCAGTGTTGAAAACTGCAGATGGTATGCTGGCATTTAATTGCTGCAATGGCTGCGGCATCATTTGTCCACCAATGTGTTTGCGTTTATTGTTACGTTTTTTCTTTTTATTTTTATTTTGTGTCGTTTGCATTGGCATTTGTTGCTGAACAGACATCAGCACCTGTTGTTGTTGCTGCTGCAATTGTTGTTGTTGCTGTGGTTGTTGCTGTTGCTGCATTTGCAACTGTACAGGTTGCTGGGCCTGTGGCTGTTTTTGCCGCCGCTGTGAATTCGGCTGCCGAATATTAGTGTTTGTTTTTTTACTATTGTGCATGGCCGATAGTTTAGAATTGAGAAGATCAACGTACAGGGGACAACCTTTGTAGTTGGCTGTATGATTATTACCACAATTGGCACACTTGGGTGGCAAACTGGGCAATTTAGTGCATTCGGGTGTGTGATGATTATCACCACATTTTACGCATCGGGGTGGCAAACTGGGCAATTTAGTGCATTCGGGTGTGTGATGATTATCACCACATTTTACGCATCGGGGTGAATGACGGCAATAACGTGCCGTGTGGTTATATCTTTGACATCGATGGCATTGTGGCAATCTTTTGCCATTGATTTTGGGCCACTCGAATCGGACGATGAATTTGCACAATGTGCGGACATTAAAAATTGTACGATTTTTTACTGAATCGGGAGCTAATTCTATAAAAAATAGATTTGGATGGTACATACCAGAGCCGTCACGATTCTTGAATTTTGGGTTATATACGCTTCTAGTCGTATATCCCAAACAAGATAGCTCATTCCGGATTGCGTCGGTGCTAGTGGTGGCATGAATGCCACGCACCACAACCCGGAATGAGCGCTCCTCACGCCTTTGGTACGTATTGTAGCGAAAAGTATTGTCTGTATCGAGAACATTAAGGATTTGTAGATATGTATCTAATGATTTTGGTAATATGCGCACTACGCCCGGTCCACCCAATTTCAACCCATAATCAGTTATGGGCGGAGTGTGACCGTTCAATTTGGCGATCAGTGCATCGATGCCGTTTTGATCAGATTGTTCAATATTTTCAATAAATATCTGAGGTGGTTTATATTTCTTGCCCACAGGGGCCGAATTAATACCATCATCAATCTGTTGCTGTTGTTGTTGTTGCTGTTGTTGTTGGGGTAGAGGGGTAGGGGAAGAAAGAGAAGTGGTAGCGGCATCAACAATGTCAGCCGTGACAGTCATGGGAATGTCCGTTTCAACAATATTTGCCACTTCCATTTGCTCATGATTTGATTGGTTGGCTTCCGCTATTGTTGGCCGTTTGGTGGAGGCCAAGGCGGCTTGAACTGCGGTAGCTAAACTGTTAGTATTTAGTCGTTGTGACTGTTTTGAGATTTGTTGAGCGGGTGCTTCAAAATCAGATTCGGTTAAAATACTAAATTGATTGGCAAATTGACTGTTGCGTGAAGCATCCTGCTGAGTGGAACGAGCAGCTAATGAATTTTGACGGCTAGTTTTGCGCGCATTTTTACGGCGGATCTGTTTGGCAGCTTTGCCTGTGCTGTGTAGCAGTTTGTAATGTATAGCGCCAGTGGAGGCTGCGGTGGCAGTATTGCCACCTGGACCACTAGAACTGGACTCACTGCTGCTTATACAAATGGGTTGAGTAAGTGGATTATTTATCGTAACATTACTTGCTAAAGCGGCTGCATATGTTGGCGATGTAATATGTGAGGATGTAGGTGCTGCTGTAGTAGCTGAAACTATTGGCGTCGGTGCTGGATGTAAAGATGCAGTTAATAAAAGTAGTTGAGCCGCATCAGAAGTTGATGGAATATTATCCATGCCCTCGATGTCGATGAATAAATCACTGGAAGTGCATTTGTCATCATAATTGGCAGTATTTTGTGAGATGCTGTCACAATTGCCAGACTCAAGTTGAGCAACTACGCGTTTGTAGTGCGCTAGCTGTGCTTGTGCGTTAGCAGGCATATATTTAGCATTTGCCGCTGTTGTCATTGTTGTTGTTGTTGTTGTCACTATTGTTGTTGACAGCGCAATGCCTGTCCCTTTCCTGCCAGTTAATTGCTCATGACGCTGTCCCTCTCGCACATCCAGCAACAAGGGTGCCGATGGTGCAGAGGCCATAGCCGCTGTCGGCGCCATTGAGTCTGCCAAGACTGGTCGCAGACAATTCAATGCCTCCGGCATTGGTGACATCGGCGACAACGATAGATCTGATAGATCAGAAAGAAGGCCAGGCGATATCGCCGACACAGCTGACGAGTGAGTAGCAGACGAAGATTTGATATGTGACATGATGAGGTATTTTTCAGAATATTTCTATGATTTTTCTCTATTTTTCTAGGTATTTGTGTGGTAAATATTATAAATTGTTTGAAAGGAGTGAGTATATATTAATTAATTGTAATATTGTTGTTTAATATATGTGGGCGGCGGCAAGCCCAAATAATAGTTTTTGTTTATAATTAATTCGATATGAGCGGCGGCACGCTTTAGAATAATACTTATATATATATGAGGATAGTGTACTATTGACGACGGCACGACAATAGCTGTAATATTATTTAATTTGTATATATTAATTATTGATAGGTGACAACACACCAAGGATTAAATTATATACAAAAAGAAATTTGTGATGATCAGTTTTGCCGACGGCACGGCAGCTATTCAATTATTTAAGCGAACGGCGCGCTAACTGGAATGATATTGCAATAATAAAAAAATTCAAGATCAAGATCAAGGTCAAGATTGAGAGTTGTGACAGCCACGGAGCACAGAAATGCGCCCGTTTGTTTTGATTATTCTCCTTTTGTTTTGATTATTTCTGTTCTTACTATTCTTATTTCGTTGCCTGCGAGCGAGGCACAGGCAAATGGTAACTGTATGACAAATGTGTGTGTGTGTGTGTGTGTGTGTATTGAGAATATGCGTGTATGCTGGTGACGACACACCAGAATGCGCCAATAGTTTTGTTTAATGTTTTTAATTGTTATCTTTCAATAGAATCGGTGGCGACACACTACAACTGCAAATAGCAAATGAAAAACGACGACAACACGCCTTAACTATTATCTGATTGAATTTGTAGCAAATTATATATATGTATATTAATCGCCAATAATTAATACATATATTTGTAAAAGACTATGTTGATCAGTTTTGTTGACGGCACAACAGCTATTCAATTTATTTCCCTTTTAGCGAACAGCGCGCTAGATCAAGGTCAGCTTGTATTGACGATTTTCCATTAAAAAGGAGAAGAATAACAATGATGGCCGCTGAGCGCTAAAATGTGCTCGTTTATTTTGGTTATTCGCTTTTTTGTTTTGATTATTTCTATTCTAGTTTCGTTGCTGCAAGCGGAGCGCAGGCAAATGGTAAGTATTTGGCAAATGTGTGTGTGTGTGTATATATATTGACAAATTGGCGTGTATGCTGGTGGCGACACACCAGATGCGCCAATATTTTTGTTGATAATATTCTAATTGTTGATTATTTTATTTGTTAATAGGATCGATGGCGACATATCATAAAATATATGAAAATGATATTAATATCTTGTATGGGCGGCGACACGCCTGTTTTATTATTTGTTTGGATATATTTTAGCGGCGACACGCTAGTTTTGATCTAATTTTGTAAAATATAATTTTCAAACAATAGACAAAATAAAATCTGAAAGAAAGAGACACAGGCTTCGGCACTTACGCTCTTGACAAATTGTAAATAATGTTTTTGTTTGTTTTTTTTTTTTTTTTTTTTTTTTGAAAATTTATATATATATGATTGTTGTTAATGTGTGTGTGGGATGACAGTGGAAGGGAGAGAGGGGACAAATATGGGACAGAACAATTTGGCGCTGCGTTTGTTATGATTTGTGTACGCGATATTCGCTAGCTGTCCAATTTAGTATGTTCATCAACCTTTCGTCCTTAGCATTCCTTCTTATATCCGATGGGTATGGTTGTGAGACAAATTGTTGGATGGTTGTGAACCAAAATTAAATGTGGAAAGGTTATATGGAAAAGCGCAAAGCACTGAGCGTGCGTATTAGCGACGGCACGCTACCAGTTGCGCTTGCTCCAATATAATTAAGTTCCAATAAATGAGAGAATCCCAATGCGCGACAGCAGAGGGGGGATATGATGAAGTGTGGGGGAGGATGTATATTGTATGAGTTTTATATATGATATAAAAATTGATATATATATATATATATATGTGATATGTAAATGAGAATATCGGCAAAAAACAGACAAACACGCAGACACACACAAATCGTATTCTGTGCAATAAATAAAGAAATGATCGTGTGCGTGTGCGTGTGTATGTGAGTGTGTGTGTGTATAAAAAAGAAATGTATATGATTGTTTGTTGTGTATTTGCTGTTAATTGCAAATATTGATGAATTTGTTTGTATGTGTGTGTGTGCTTGCTTGCGCAACATCTGCGCTAGATAAATATGAAGCTACAGTTGCGCGTATAGCAACTAGAAAATTTTTGGCGTCATATATAAGTGTATATGTGTTGAGGCCAAAAAATAAAATGCACACGCACACGTAATATTTTTGCAAATGTTTTGATTTATGTTTTTGGTCAAATAATTTAATAATTAAATAAATTACCATTTGAACGCTCAATAATTGTTGTTTGATAAAATTAATAATACCTTATAAGATGTGATGAATTGTTTGTTGTTTTAATTATTAATTATAGTTATTATATTTATAATATTTATAAAATTTTTAATAAAAGTTTTAATTGAAATTGCTCTCTTTGTAGCTTTTATTGAAAGAATTGAGGAAAAATGTCCGTAGACGGACAATTGGTTTTAACAAAAATGTATATATATATATATATATAATTGCTAAAGAGTATATATATTTATTATGAATTGAAAATATATAAAAAGAAGCTAATAGCAATTTTATTAATTTATATGATTATGTATTGTGATTAATTTTTATTTTATTGTTATGACGGGTGTATGTGTGTTTTGTATATGTGTGCGTTTAACGCATTATGCATACATGAGCACAAGTTGGCGTGGCGTCACTTTCGCTAATACATATACGCAAATATGCACGCGCATATATACGCGCATCCGATCCGTGTGTGCGTCTATGTATGAGCGCCAGGCGTCCGAGTCAAAACTAGACAGCGTGGCGTCACTCTTGAAACACAAAGACAATGACACAATGGGACACACACAGAATCAAACGCACGCACAGGCGCCAGCATAAGAGCACATATAGACAGCCTGTACCCACGCGACACTGTACACAACCATATACATATACACATATACATACACATATATATATATATATATACACATATATGTGCACATAAAATGCATATAACACATATACATGCGCACCAATGCACTTGAGAGATTAATGCCACTATTTGATTTGTTTTATCTATTGTTTGATGCGATCGCGTAACCGTAAACAAATAAGAGCTTTAATATAATTAATTTTGCAACATTGCACAATTGCACACTATGAAAAACTCTTATATATATTTATTGACTGTGACTATGTATTCGACGGCCAGTTGTCAAATTTCAATTTTTCAATCTATTCAAAGACACCATCCGCGAGCACGTCCGTTCGATTTGAGCGACAAATGAAGACCCGTTTCTGGTTGAAGTTAGAATGGGAAGCCGGGTCGGATGAGACGAGATGGGAAATGGGACATAAAGGATGCAGGGCACTCGCTCACTCGCCCGCTCACTCAAACCGAAGAGAGAGAGAGAGCAAGAGAGAGTGAGAGAGTGTGAATAATGTAAGAGAAGTATGATGGCTGAATGAGTGTATGGTACGAGGGTGAGCGTGTGTATGAGTGCGGGAGTAAGCGAGCCGTAGTGGGGCGGCTTTATTGGCGCCCACTCAATTTTGAATCTAACTACTCTCATGTCCAAACTCCCTGTCATACACACTGGTCTCACGCAGGACACCAAACATCCAAAATACCTCTACAAACACTCTGTTTGACCCAGCGAATCCGTCCTAAACGTAACCCATCTGTCCCACACCGAACCGACCCCCAATCCAGAAATTTTATTGATATATGTTTCGTGTTTCGTTCTCTTTGTTTTTCAGCTTAACACTATTATATACATGATCAAATTTCTTTTGTATTTATGTGTATGATAAATTTGTAAATATATGTGTAAATTATATGTGTGTGTGTGTGTGTGTGTGTGTGTGTAATAATAGTAATGTGTGCTTTATGATTACAATTTTTTTTTTTTTTTTAGACTTATGCATATGTATATTTACATAAAAGAATTGCCAATATTAATTCATATCTTAAATTGCAATATGACATTTGTATGATAGTGTATTTTAAATGATTAGCCGTAGCTTTTTGTTTTGCTTGATTTTTGTCTCAATTGAATAATGAGATGGGCAAGTATACAAAATTATGAAAATGTATAGAGTAAAAGGATAAGGCTGAAAGGAGAAGAATTTGAAACATACAATTTGTGTGTATGCGGCATCAGCATTTAATATTTATGCCATAAGCCAGCAGTCTTGATGAGAGCCATGCAGAAATTGATGTTGAGAGAAAATTATTTATGATGTGTTAATATATATTTTATTTTTATTTTTTAATTTTTTTTTTTTTTTTTTTTTTATGAATTTATTAAGTTGTGATTAGTTTAGTTTGATTTAGTGTTCAAAATGAGGAGTATATTTTTATTTTTATTTTTTTTTTTTTTTGTGACAGATTTCAATTGGGCTAGGTCATGTTCATCGATACGCAGTGTGTGTGTGTTCCCATACAATAGTGCTGTGTGTGTGCGTGCGTGTGTCAATTATTGCCCGAGACAAAAAGATGAAAAAGGCAACATAGAGACAGCAGACAATAAATCACACAACGATGGGCCACTCCACAAAAGCACAACAGCGATCGAGCATGCCAGTCCTGTTTATTTGCTGCCCTGATTATTTTATTTGGGTGTCGTAAAAATTCCGTTTTCCCAATTAGAGACATATATACCTCCCTTTTTATGGATAAAATAAAAAAGATTCTCCCCATCATGAATTTCAGCCCCGCATTAAATCAAATACTAATATCACTCAATTGATAATTAATTTAAGATGGTATTTTTCGCCAAGTGCCTTCTCTCAATTGGGCACTGGCTGGATCATCAAGAGAGCGAATTGGCAATATCAGCTTATTTGCAATGCAAGGAGAAAGCAGAGAAGGGGGAAAAATTGGAAATTGGATTGTTGTTGTTGTTGGTGTTGATTTTGTTGTTGTTTTTTGTTGTTGATGCTTTTGTTTGCTGGATGTAAAAGCAATGATAGAGTACATATTATCAATATTATATAATATGTCTAAGTTATCAATTGCTTAATGTCCGTTATTGATTAAGTGTAATATATATATATGTGTTGTTTAATTGTTAGAAATTATTTAAATTAAATCGTTAGGATAAGTGTAAGTTTAACATAAGCATATATATGTATATGTGTGTTGTTTTTGTGTATTAATAAATTAATATTAATAATGTGTCTTATTTATAAATGTATTTGGGTAAGTGTATGTGTATGTTTGTGTGTGTGTGTGTGTAAATGTATAGTATTTATAATAGTAATAAAATATTTAAGAATTATGATGTTGATGTAGTTTATGATGTTGATAACGATGATGATGTTAATGTTGATGATGATGGTGGTGATTGCACAAAATACCATCAGAGTCAACGCATATGGAAGGTTGCCCCTCACCCCGAATATTTTGTGCATTGGCGAGCATTAAAAAATGCGAACAAGCAAAGCAAAGAAAAGTAAAGCAAAGTTGTATATCGCCAGCTGGTGGGGTGGGCACAGTAATAGGCTGCGATCAGCCGAGCAGCGTTGATGTGAAAAACAAATTTATTTGTTTTGTTTACGTCTGGGTGTGTGTGTATGCGTGCGTGCAAGCTTTTTGAGCGCATGCTATGTGGGTTCCATGTATGTGTGTACATCTGCGCGCCAGCACATGGGCAGAAAAATGTTTGGAGTGAGTGCGTGTGTGTGTGTGTGTATATGAATGAGCGTATGCGTGTGCTTGTTGGCATCGCCGGCAGACACGTGAGCGCTTTGATGATGTTCACCTGTGTGTGTGCTTATATGAGTTTTTGGTGAGTGCATTGAGAAATGCAGTTATAGCGGATATGTTTTGATATTTATTTATTTATTTACTTATAATTTTGTTGTTGAGTAGCCAATAAGTCAATGGGACCGGGCATAAGTATCCTCATCCAATCGAATGACTTGAAAATGTGTCAATTTGAATTGGATGAGGATGCAGCAGGCTGTGTGGAGTCATCGCCGTGGCGAAGAACTCCCTGCATTTGTTGCTGCAATAATGTCATCCAGCCCATTAACTTATCCATCTGCTCTTGCTGCTTTTGTGCCATTTGAAAAAACATATGATTTTGATAATCATTTTGAGATGGTGGTAGCAGATTTAATTGCTGTTGTTGAGTTTTTGATGGCAGCGGCTGTTGTCGCCGTTCAACTTCCACCTGCATTGGCACGGGCTGCTGTTGCATGGTGGACTGTTGGACGGCGGCAACTTGTTGACGTTTGGACATGTTTTCGAGTAGCTTGCGCTGCATGGAGACAATCTGTTCTCTATTTAATATAGTGTCAGATTGTTCCAGTTGGCGCTGCTGTTGTTGTTGAGATTTTTGAATCTGCGCCCATCTGGTGCGCGGATCCAAAGTATTTGTTGCGGAAAGATTGAGTGTTTTTGATTTTTTGGCTATTTTTGCCGTATTGATATTGTTGTTGTTGTTGTTGTTATTGCTATTGTTGTTGTTATTGTTGTTGTTTTCATTCGCTACAAATGGTTGGACAGCAGTGTTGAAAACTGCAGATGGTATGCTGGCATTTAATTGCTGCAATGGCTGCGGCATCATTTGTCCACCAATGTGTTTGCGTTTATTGTTACGTTTTTTCTTTTTATTTTTATTTTGTGTCGTTTGCATTGGCATTTGTTGCTGAACAGACATCAGCACCTGTTGTTGTTGCTGCTGCAATTGTTGTTGTTGCTGTGGTTGTTGCTGTTGCTGCATTTGCAACTGTACAGGTTGCTGGGCCTGTGGCTGTTTTTGCCGCCGCTGTGAATTCGGCTGCCGAATATTAGTGTTTGTTTTTTTACTATTGTGCATGGCCGATAGCTTAGAATTGAGCAGATCAACGTACAGGGGACAACCTTTGTAGTTGGCTGTATGATTATTACCACAATTGGCACACTTGGGTGGCAAACTGGGCAATTTAGTGCATTCGGGTGTGTGATGATTATCACCACATTTTACGCATCGGGGTGAATGACGGCAATAACGTGCCGTGTGGTTATATCTTTGACATCGATGGCATTGTGGCAATCTTTTGCCATTGATTTTGGGCCACTCGAATCGGACGATGAATTTGCACAATGTGCGGACATTAAAAATTGTACGATTTTTTACTGAATCGGGAGCTAATTCTATATAAAATAGATTTGGATGGTACATACCAGAGCCGTCACGATTCTTGAATTTTGGGTTATATACGCTTCTAGTCGTATATCCCAAACAAGATAGCTCATTCCGGATTGCGTCGGTGCTAGTGGTGGCATGAATGCCACGCACCACAACCCGGAATGAGCGCTCCTCACGCCTTTGGTACGTATTGTAGCGAAAAGTATTGTCTGTATCGAGAACATTAAGGATTTGTAGATATGTATCTAATGATTTTGGTAATATGCGCACTACGCCCGGTCCACCCAATTTCAACCCATAATCAGTTAAGGGCGGAGTGTGACCGTTCAATTTGGCGATCAGTGCATCGATGCCGTTTTGATCAGATTGTTCAATATTTTCAATAAATATCTGAGGTGGTTTATATTTCTTGCCCACAGGGGCCGAATTAATACCATCATCAATCTGTTGTTGTTGTTGTTGCTGTTGTTGTTGGGATAGAGGGGTAGGGGAAGAAAGAGAAGTGGTAGCGGCATCAACAATGTCAGCCGTGACAGTCATGGGAATGTCCGTTTCAACAATATTTGCCACTTCCATTTGCTCATGATTTGATTGGTTGGCTTCCGCTATTGTTGGCCGTTTGGTGGAGGCCAAGGCGGCTTGAACTGCGGTAGCTAAACTGTTAGTATTTAGTCGTTGTGACTGTTTTGAGATTTGTTGAGCGGGTGCTTCAAAATCAGATTCGGTTAAAATACTAAATTGATTGGCAAATTGACTGTTGCGTGAAGCATCCTGCTGAGTGGAACGAGCAGCTAATGAATTTTGACGGCTAGTTTTGCGTGCATTTTTACGGCGGATCTGTTTGGCAGCTTTGCCTGTGCTGTGTAGCAGTTTGTAATGTATAGCGCCAGTGGAGGCTGCGGTGGCAGTATTGCCACCTGGACCACTAGAACTGGACTCACTGCTGCTTATACAAATGGGTTGAGTAAGTGGATTATTTATCGTAACATTACTTGCTAAAGCGGCTGCATATGTTGGCGATGTAATATGTGAGGATGTAGGTGCTGCTGTAGTAGCTGAAACTATTGGCGTCGGTGCTGGATGTAAAGATGCAGTTAATAAAAGTAGTTGAGCCGCATCAGAAGTTGATGGAATATTATCCATGCCCTCGATGTCGATGAATAAATCACTGGAAGTGCATTTGTCATCATAATTGGCAGTATTTTGTGAGATGCTGTCACAATTGCCAGACTCAAGTTGAGCAACTAAGCGTTTGTAGTGCGCTAGCTGTGCTTGTGCGTTAGCAGGCATATATTTAGCATTTGCCGCTGTTGTCATTGTTGTTGTTGTTGTTGTCACTATTGTTGTTGACAGCGCAATGCCTGTCCCTTTCCTGCCAGTTAATTGCTCATGACGCTGTCCCTCTCGCACATCCAGCAACAAGGGTGCCGATGGTGCAGAGGCCATAGCCGCTGTCGGCGCCATTGAGTCTGCCAAGACTGGTCGCAGACAATTCAATGCCTCCGGCATTGGTGACATCGGCGACAACGATAGATCTGATAGATCAGAAAGAAGGCCAGGCGATATCGCCGACACAGCTGACGAGTGAGTAGCAGACGAAGATTTGATATGTGACATGATGAGGTATTTTTCAGAATATTTCTATGATTTTTCTCTATTTTTCTAGGTATTTGTGTGGTAAATATTATAAATTGTTTGAAAGGAGTGAGTATATATTAATTAATTGTAATATTGTTGTTTAATATATGTGGGCGGCGGCAAGCCCAAATAATAGTTTTTGTTTATAATTAATTCGATATGAGCGGCGGCACGCTTTAGAATAATACTTATATATATATGAGGATAGTGTACTATTGACGACGGCACGACAATAGCTGTAATATTATTTAATTTGTATATATTAATTATTGATAAGTGACAACACACCAAGGATTAAATTATATACAAAAAGAAATTTGTGATGATCAGTTTTGCCGACGGCACGGCAGCTATTCAATTATTTTAGCGAACGGCGCGCTAACTGGAATGATATTGCAATAATAAAAAAATTCAAGATCAAGATCAAGGTCAAGATTGAGAGTTGTGACAGCCACGGAGCACAGAAATGCGCCCGTTTGTTTTGATTATTCTCCTTTTGTTTTGATTATTTCTGTTCTTACTATTCTTATTTCGTTGCCTGCGAGCGAGGCACAGGCAAATGGTAACTGTATGACAAATGTGTGTGTGTGTGTGTGTGTGTGTGTATTGAGAATTTGCGTGTATGCTGGTGACGACACACCAGAATGCGCCAATAGTTTTGTTTAATGTTTTTAATTGTTATCTTTCAATAGAATCGGTGGCGACACACTACAACTGCAAATAGCAAATGAAAAACGACGACAACACACCTTAACTATTATCTGATTGAATTTGTAGCAAATTATATATATATTAATCGCCAATAATTAATACATATATTTGTAAAAGACTATGTTGATCAGTTTTGTTGACGGCACAACAGCTATTCAATTTATTTCCCTTTTAGCGAACAGCGCGCTAGATCAAGGTCAGCTTGTATTGACGATTTTCCATTAAAAAGGAGAAGAATAACAATGATGGCCGCTGAGCGCTAAAATGTGCTCGTTTATTTTGGTTATTCGCTTTTTTGTTTTGATTATTTCTATTCTTTTTTTTTTTCCTTTATATTGACAGAGCATTTACAGATACCGTACATTCAGATGGAAGCGAGTGGGTGAAAGGAATATGAGTGGACACACAGGAGGAATTGGTTCCCACTTGGCCATGGTGCAGCAACACATTCCAAACATACACACTCCACATCCATATGTAGGCAGCCAAGCTTTGTCCAGATTTATTTAGGATAGATGTTTACAAATTCCAGTTAACAAAATTTGAAGCTTAATATAATCACAATACTTTGATATGATATAGTAAGGGTTTTATCCCGGTATGATATAGCAAGTGTATTTTTGTTTGTCTCATTTCTTCTTTTTGTTGATTGTGATTAATTGGGCATAACATCTTTAGACTGAAAGCGACGACAGCATTACTAGTATTTGGCATGCCATAAGTCGGCTGTTCTGATAATGTGCTGTAAAGGAGAGGAGGTGATGTGAAATGGCAAGAGTGTTTTCAGGTCGCTGTGCACTATTGTGCACGATGAGGGCTTGCTGTCGAATGAGACAATCGGCAGCTCGCCTATTTTATTTGTTCGTTACTATCGGAGCAACATATTCAAATATGATTAGCGTACTTATCGATACTTAGGGTGGCCACTCAGCATGCGATGAATAGGAAATTTATCGCATGCATCGGAAGTGATCGACTGCTATATAAGACTGTCTGCGCAACATATTTGCATATACAAATAGAAATTACATCTAAATACAAATTTTCTTTTGTTTCTTAAACATTAGTTACTGATAGATTAACATATTTTCAGATTCCTCAGGAGCGCCTGCTCTATGTGCGTCATATCTAGTGGGCTTCTCAGTGTACACAGCCAGGTGGTCAAGCTGAATCGAAGGCGGCTGTTCAGGATAGAGTTGCCTCCGTCGCTTCGCTGTTGGCTGGATTTGTTGTTGTTCTATAATTCCCAGTTGGCCAACTCGTTGTTGCCGTGCCGGTGGAGATCGGAAATCGGCCTGTTCAGGTGAGTGAGTGCATTCGCTGTCAGGCGCTAGTATTGAGGCACATTTTGTGCATTTGCTTTCAGGTATTTCGGACTGAGTTATTGGCACTTGTTGTGGAGTTTCTCGCTCGGCTTCCCTGAACTGACATGGCCGCTTGTGCATCGTTGTGGTTTCTGGCCGATCTCGCTGCTGCTGCTGTGTGCTCCCCTGCTGCTCTTGTCGTTGTTGTCCTGGCAGAAGGGATCGAATTGGCTGTACAGGTAAGTGCGTGCATTCTATATTTGGCTCAGTCAGTGATAAATATGTTTCATCTTCATTTTCAGATGCTAGTCGCTGTGTCGGTGTTGATGGAGCTTCTGCCAGGCTCTGCTGCTGCCGCTCAGTGCTACACGACTTTTCAAATCGTTGCGAAGTTGCTCGCTCAATGTCCCTGAGCGGACCTGGTAGGATAAGTTGCTGCTCCTCGATGGTCTCGTGCTGCATTTGTCGTTGTTGCCGTGGCAGAATGGATCGAGTTGGCTGTGCAGGTAGGTACATGCATTCTACATTCGGTACATTGAGTGATACATATAATTGATCCTTATTTGCAGATGTTACTCGCTCTGTCAGTGCCGATGTGGCTTCTGGACGTTTTTGCTGCTGCTGCTTCATGTTTCCCGGCTGCCCTTGTCGTTGTTGTGATGTGTTTGCTAGTGTTACAGGAAAATTCAGAGGCGGCTTGAGTAGCTTTGCGATTTCTCGATCTGTGGCCCCAGGCATCGCCTGCTCTATGTGCGTCATTTCTAGTGAGCTTTGTTGTGGCTTCTCGGTGTACACAGCCAGGTGGTCAAGCTGAATCGAAGGCGGCTGTTCAGGTTCGAGTTGCCTCCGTCGCTTCGCTGTTGGCTGGATTTGTTGTTGTTCTATAATTCCCAGTTGGCCAGCTAGTTGTTGTCGTACCGGTGGAAATCGAGTTGTCTGTTCAGGTAGGTGAGTGCATTCGCTATCAGGCACTAGTATTGAGGCATATTTTGTGCATTTGCTTTCAGGTGTTTCAGACTGAGTCATTGGCACTTGCTGTGGAGTTTCTCGCTCGGCTTCCCAGAACTGGCATGGCCGCTTGTGCATCGTTGTGGTTTCTGGCCGAATTTGCTGCTGCTGCTGTGTGCTCCCCTGCTGCTCATGTCGTTGTTGTCCTAGCAGAGGGAAGCTCAATGGAAAGCTAAGTTGTTGTTGCTGCCATGTCTGGAGGGCCTGTCCTGGTGAGATTAGTTGCTGCTCCTCGATGATTTGTTGCTGCCTTTGTCGTTGTTGCCATGGCAGAAGTGATCGTATTGGCTGTGCGGGTAAGTGCGTGCATTCTGCATTTGGCTCGTTGAGTGATTCATATGATTGTTCCTTATTTGCAGATGTTACTCGCTTTGTCAGTTTTTTTTCAGGTTGCTGTGCACTATTGTGCACGATGAGGGCTTGCTGTCGAATGAGACAATCGGCAGCTCGCCTATTTTATTTGTTCGTTACTATCGGAGCAACATATTCAAATATGATTAGCGTACTTATCGATACTTAGGGTGGCCACTCCGCATGCGATGAATAAGAAATTTATCGCATGCATCGGAAGTGATCGACTGCTATATAAGACTGTCTGCGCAACATATTTGCATATACAAATAGAAATTACATCTAAATACAAATTTTCTTTTGTTTCTTAAACATTAGTTACTGATAGATTAACATATTTTCAGATTCCTCAGGAGCGCCTGCTCTATGTGCGTCATATCTAGTGGGCTTCTCAGTGTACACAGCCAGGTGGTCAAGCTGAATCGAAGGCGGCTGTTCAGGATAGAGTTGCCTCCGTCGCTTCGCTGTTGGCTGGATTTGTTGTTGTTCTATAATTCCCAGTTGGCCAACTCGTTGTTGCCGTGCCGGTGGAGATCGGAAATCGGCCTGTTCAGGTGAGTGAGTGCATTCGCTGTCAGGCGCTAGTATTGAGGCACATTTTGTGCATTTGCTTTCAGGTATTTCGGACTGAGTTATTGGCACTTGTTGTGGAGTTTCTCGCTCGGCTTCCCTGAACTGACATGGCCGCTTGTGCATCGTTGTGGTTTCTGGCCGATCTCGCTGCTGCTGCTGTGTGCTCCCCTGCTGCTCTTGTCGTTGTTGTCCTGGCAGAAGGGATCGAATTGGCTGTACAAGTAAGTGCGTGCATTCTATATTCGGCTCAGTCAGTGATAAATATGTTACATCTTCATTTTCAGATGTTAGACGCTGTGTCGGTGTTGATGGAGCTTCTGCCCGGCTCTGCTGATGCCGCTCAGTGCTACACGACTTTTCAAATCGTTGCGAAGTTGCTCGCTCAATGTCCCTGAGCGGACCTGGTAGGATAAGTTGCTGCACCTCGATGATCTCGTGCTGCCTTTGTCGTTGTTGCCGTGGCAGGATGGATCGAGTTGGCTGTGCAGGTAGGTACATGCATTCTACATTCGGTTCATTGAGTGATACATATAATTGATCCTTTCTTGCAGGTGTTACTCGCTCTGTCAGTACCGATGTGGCTTCTGGACGTTTTTGCTGCTGCTGCTCCATGTTTCCCTGCTGCCCTTGTCGTTGTTGTGCTGGCAGGGGGGAACAAATTGGTCGTCTATGTATGTTTGCACATTGGCAATCCTTTACAAGAGATAACGAGCATTTTATACATGTGCTTGCTTGCATTTCAGGAAAGTTTAGAGGCGGCTTGAGAAGCTTTGCGATTTCTCGATCTGTGGCCCCAGGCAGCGCCTGCTCTATGTGCGTCATATCTAGTGAGCTTTGATGTAGCTTCTCAGTGTACACAGCCAGGTGGTCAAGCTGAATCGAAGGCGGCTGTTCAGGTTCGAGTTGCCTCCGTCGCTTCGCTGTTGGCTGAATTCGTTGTTGTTCTATAATTCCCAGTTGGCCAACTCGTTGTTGCCGTGCCGGTGGAAATCGGATTGTCTGTTCAGGTAAGTGAATGCATTCGCTATCAGGCACTAGTATTGAGGCACATTTTGTGCATTTGCTTTCAGGTATTTCGAACTGAGTTATTGGCACTTGTTGTGGAGTTTCTCGCTCGGCTTCCCAGTACTGACATGGCCGCTTGTGCATCGTTGTGGTTTCTGGCCGAATTTGCTGCTGCTGCTGTGTGCTCCCCTGCTGCTCTTGTCGTTGTTGTCCTGGCAGAGGGAATCTCAATGGAAGGCTATGTTGTTGCTGCCATGTCTGGGGGACCTGTCCTGGTGAGATTAGTTGCTGCTCCTCGATGATCTCATGCTGCCTTTGTCGTTGTTGGCGTGGCAGAAGGGATCGAATTGGCTGTACAGGTAAGTGCGTGCATTCTATATTTGGCTCAGTCAGTGATAAATATGTTTCATCTTCATTTTCAGATGCTAGTCGCTGTGTCGGTGTTGATGGAGCTTCTGCCAGGCTCTGCTGCTGCCGCTCAGTGCTACACGACTTTTCAAATCGTTGCGAAGTTGCTCGCTCAATGTCCCTGAGCGGACCTGGTAGGATAAGTTGCTGCTCCTCGATGGTCTCGTGCTGCATTTGTCGTTGTTGCCGTGGCAGAAGGGATCGAGTTGGCTGTGCAGGTAGGTACATGCATTCTACATTCGGCACATTAAGTGATACATATAATTGATCCTTATTTGCAGATGTTACTCGCTCTGTCAGTGCCGATGTGGCTTCTGGACGTTTTTGCTGCTGCTGCTTCATGTTTCCCGGCTGCCCTTGTCGTTGTTGTGATGTGTTTGCTAGTGTTACAGGAAAATTCAGAGGCGGCTTGAGTAGCTTTGCGATTTCTCGATCTGTGGCCCCAGGCATCGCCTGCTCTATGTGCGTCATTTCTAGTGAGCTTTGTTGTGGCTTCTCGGTGTACACAGCCAGGTGGTCAAGCTGAATCGAAGGCGGCTGTTCAGGTTCGAGTTGCCTCCGTCGCTTCGCTGTTGGCTGGATTTGTTGTTGTTCTATAATTCCCAGTTGGCCAGCTAGTTGTTGTCGTACCGGTGGAAATCGAGTTGTCTGTTCAGGTAGGTGAGTGCATTCGCTATCAGGCACTAGTATTGAGGCATATTTTGTGCATTTGCTTTCAGGTGTTTCAGACTGAGTCATTGGCACTTGCTGTGGAGTTTCTCGCTCGGCTTCCCAGAACTGGCATGGCCGCTTGTGCATCGTTGTGGTTTCTGGCCGAATTTGCTGCTGCTGCTGTGTGCTCCCCTGCTGCTCATGTCGTTGTTGTCCTAGCAGAGGGAAGCTCAATGGAAAGCTAAGTTGTTGTTGCTGCCATGTCTGGAGGGCCTGTCCTGGTGAGATTAGTTGCTGCTCCTCGATGATTTGTTGCTGCCTTTGTCGTTGTTGCCATGGCAGAAGTGATCGAATTGGCTGTGCGGGTAAGTGCGTGCATTCTGCATTTGGCTCGTTGAGTGATTCATATGAGTGTTCCTTATTTGCAGATGTTACTCGCTTTGTCAGTTTTTTTTCAGGTTGCTGTGCACTATTGTGCACGATGAGGGCTTGCTGTCGAATGAGACAATCGGCAGCTCGCCTATTTTATTTGTTCGTTACTATCGGAGCAACATATTCAAATATGATTAGCGTACTTATCGATACTTAGGGTGGCCACTCCGCATGCGATGAATAAGAAATTTATCGCATGCATCGGAAGTGATCGACTGCTATATAAGACTGTCTGCGCAACATATTTGCATATACAAATAGAAATTACATCTAAATACAAATTTTCTTTTGTTTCTTAAACATTAGTTACTGATAGATTAACATATTTTCAGATTCCTCAGGAGCGCCTGCTCTATGTGCGTCATATCTAGTGGGCTTCTCAGTGTACACAGCCAGGTGGTCAAGCTGAATCGAAGGCGGCTGTTCAGGATAGAGTTGCCTCCGTCGCTTCGCTGTTGGCTGGATTTGTTGTTGTTCTATAATTCCCAGTTGGCCAACTCGTTGTTGCCGTGCCGGTGGAGATCGGAAATCGGCCTGTTCAGGTGAGTGAGTGCATTCGCTGTCAGGCGCTAGTATTGAGGCACATTTTGTGCATTTGCTTTCAGGTATTTCGGACTGAGTTATTGGCACTTGTTGTGGAGTTTCTCGCTCGGCTTCCCTGAACTGACATGGCCGCTTGTGCATCGTTGTGGTTTCTGGCCGATCTCGCTGCTGCTGCTGTGTGCTCCCCTGCTGCTCTTGTCGTTGTTGTCCTGGCAGAAGGGATCGAATTGGCTGTACAAGTAAGTGCGTGCATTCTATATTCGGCTCAGTCAGTGATAAATATGTTACATCTTCATTTTCAGATGTTAGACGCTGTGTCGGTGTTGATGGAGCTTCTGCCCGGCTCTGCTGATGCCGCTCAGTGCTACACGACTTTTCAAATCGTTGCGAAGTTGCTCGCTCAATGTCCCTGAGCGGACCTGGTAGGATAAGTTGCTGCTCCTCGATGGTCTCGTGCTGCATTTGTCGTTGTTGCCGTGGCAGAAGGGATCGAGTTGGCTGTGCAGGTAGGTACATGCATTCTACATTCGGCACATTAAGTGATACATATAATTGATCCTTATTTGCAGATGTTACTCGCTCTGTCAGTGCCGATGTGGCTTCTGGACGTTTTTGCTGCTGCTGCTTCATGTTTCCCGGCTGCCCTTGTCGTTGTTGTGATGTGCTTGCTAGTGTTACAGGAAAATTCAGAGGCGGCTTGAGTAGCTTTGCGATTTCTCGATCTGTGGCCCCAGGCATCGCCTGCTCTATGTGCGTCATTTCTAGTGAGCTTTGTTGTGGCTTCTCGGTGTACACAGCCAGGTGGTCAAGCTGAATCGAAGGCGGCTGTTCAGGTTCGAGTTGCCTCCGTCGCTTCGCTGTTGGCTGGATTTGTTGTTGTTCTATAATTCCCAGTTGGCCAGCTAGTTGTTGTCGTACCGGTGGAAATCGAGTTGTCTGTTCAGGTAGGTGAGTGCATTCGCTATCAGGCACTAGTATTGAGGCATATTTTGTGCATTTGCTTTCAGGTGTTTCAGACTGAGTCATTGGCACTTGCTGTGGAGTTTCTCGCTCGGCTTCCCAGAACTGGCATGGCCGCTTGTGCATCGTTGTGGTTTCTGGCCGAATTTGCTGCTGCTGCTGTGTGCTCCCCTGCTGCTCATGTCGTTGTTGTCCTAGCAGAGGGAAGCTCAATGGAAAGCTAAGTTGTTGTTGCTGCCATGTCTGGAGGGCCTGTCCTGGTGAGATTAGTTGCTGCTCCTCGATGATTTGTTGCTGCCTTTGTCGTTGTTGCCATGGCAGAAGTGATCGAATTGGCTGTGCGGGTAAGTGCGTGCATTCTGCATTTGGCTCGTTGAGTGATTCATATGATTGTTCCTTATTTGCAGATGTTACTCGCTTTGTCAGTTTTTTTTCAGGTTGCTGTGCACTATTGTGCACGATGAGGGCTTGCTGTCGAATGAGACAATCGGCAGCTCGCCTATTTTATTTGTTCGTTACTATCGGAGCAACATATTCAAATATGATTAGCGTACTTATCGATACTTAGGGTGGCCACTCCGCATGCGATGAATAAGAAATTTATCGCATGCATCGGAAGTGATCGACTGCTATATAAGACTGTCTGCGCAACATATTTGCATATACAAATAGAAATTACATCTAAATACAAATTTTCTTTTGTTTCTTAAACATTAGTTACTGATAGATTAACATATTTTCAGATTCCTCAGGAGCGCCTGCTCTATGTGCGTCATATCTAGTGGGCTTCTCAGTGTACACAGCCCGGTGGTCAAGCTGAATCGAAGGCGGCTGTTCAGAATAGAGTTGCCTCCGTCGCTTCGCTGTTGGCTGGATTTGTTGTTGTTCTATAATTCCCAGTTGGCCAACTCGTTGTTGCCGTGCCGGTGGAGATCGGAAATCGGCCTGTTCAGGTGAGTGAGTGCATTCGCTGTCAGGCGCTAGTATTGAGGCACATTTTGTGCATTTGCTTTCAGGTATTTCGGACTGAGTTATTGGCACTTGTTGTGGAGTTTCTCGCTCGGCTTCCCTGAACTGACATGGCCGCTTGTGCATCGTTGTGGATTCTGGCCGATCTCGCTGCTGCTGCTGTGTGCTCCCCTGCTGCTCTTGTCGTTGTTGTCCTGGCAGAAGGGATCGAATTGGCTGTACAAGTAAGTGCGTGCATTCTATTTCGGCTCAGTCAGTGATAAATATTTACATCTTCATTTTCAGATGTTAGACGCTGTGCCGGTGTTGATGGAGCTTCTGCCCGGCTCTGCTGATGCCGCTCAGTGCTACACGACTTTTCAAATCGTTGCGAAGTTGCTCGCTCAATGTCCCTGAGCGGACCTGGTAGGATAAGTTGCTGCACCTCGATGATCTCGTGCTGCCTTTGTCGTTGTTGCCGTGGCAGGATGGATCGAGTTGGCTGTGCAGGTAGGTACATGCATTCTACATTCGGTTCATTGAGTGATACATATAATTGATCCTTTCTTGCAGGTGTTACTCGCTCTGTCAGTACCGATGTGGCTTCTGGACGTTTTTGCTGCTGCTGCTCCATGTTTCCCTGCTGCCCTTGTCGTTGTTGTGCTGGCAGGGGGGAACAAATTGGTCGTCTATGTATGTTTGCACATTGGCAATCCTTTACAAGAGATAACGAGCATTTTATACATGTGCTTGCTTGCATTTCAGGAAAGTTTAGAGGCGGCTTGAGAAGCTTTGCGATTTCTCGATCTGTGGCCCCAGGCAGCGCCTGCTCTATGTGCGTCATATCTAGTGAGCTTTGATGTAGCTTCTCAGTGTACACAGCCAGGTGGTCAAGCTGAATCGAAGGCGGCTGTTCAGGTTCGAGTTGCCTCCGTCGCTTCGCTGTTGGCTGAATTCGTTGTTGTTCTATAATTCCCAGTTGGCCAACTCGTTGTTGCCGTGCCGGTGGAAATCGGATTGTCTGTTCAGGTAAGTGAATGCATTCGCTATCAGGCACTAGTATTGAGGCACATTTTGTGCATTTGCTTTCAGGTATTTCGAACTGAGTTATTGGCACTTGTTGTGGAGTTTCTCGCTCGGCTTCCCAGTACTGACATGGCCGCTTGTGCATCGTTGTGGTTTCTGGCCGAATTTGCTGCTGCTGCTGTGTGCTCCCCTGCTGCTCTTGTCGTTGTTGTCCTGGCAGAGGGAATCTCAATGGAAGGCTATGTTGTTGCTGCCATGTCTGGGGGACCTGTCCTGGTGAGATTAGTTGCTGCTCCTCGATGATCTCATGCTGCCTTTGTCGTTGTTGGCGTGGCAGAAGGGATCGAATTGGCTGTACAGGTAAGTGCGTGCATTCTATATTTGGCTCAGTCAGTGATAAATATGTTTCATCTTCATTTTCAGATGCTAGTCGCTGTGTCGGTGTTGATGGAGCTTCTGCCAGGCTCTGCTGCTGCCGCTCAGTGCTACACGACTTTTCAAATCGTTGCGAAGTTGCTCGCTCAATGTCCCTGAGCGGACCTGGTAGGATAAGTTGCTGCTCCTCGATGGTCTCGTGCTGCATTTGTCGTTGTTGCCGTGGCAGAAGGGATCGAGTTGGCTGTGCAGGTAGGTACATGCATTCTACATTCGGCACATTAAGTGATACATATAATTGATCCTTATTTGCAGATGTTACTCGCTCTGTCAGTGCCGATGTGGCTTCTGGACGTTTTTGCTGCTGCTGCTTCATGTTTCCCGGCTGCCCTTGTCGTTGTTGTGATGTGTTTGCTAGTGTTACAGGAAAATTCAGAGGCGGCTTGAGTAGCTTTGCGATTTCTCGATCTGTGGCCCCAGGCATCGCCTGCTCTATGTGCGTCATTTCTAGTGAGCTTTGTTGTGGCTTCTCGGTGTACACAGCCAGGTGGTCAAGCTGAATCGAAGGCGGCTGTTCAGGTTCGAGTTGCCTCCGTCGCTTCGCTGTTGGCTGGATTTGTTGTTGTTCTATAATTCCCAGTTGGCCAGCTAGTTGTTGTCGTACCGGTGGAAATCGAGTTGTCTGTTCAGGTAGGTGAGTGCATTCGCTATCAGGCACTAGTATTGAGGCATATTTTGTGCATTTGCTTTCAGGTGTTTCAGACTGAGTCATTGGCACTTGCTGTGGAGTTTCTCGCTCGGCTTCCCAGAACTGGCATGGCCGCTTGTGCATCGTTGTGGTTTCTGGCCGAATTTGCTGCTGCTGCTGTGTGCTCCCCTGCTGCTCATGTCGTTGTTGTCCTAGCAGAGGGAAGCTCAATGGAAAGCTAAGTTGTTGTTGCTGCCATGTCTGGAGGGCCTGTCCTGGTGAGATTAGTTGCTGCTCCTCGATGATTTGTTGCTGCCTTTGTCGTTGTTGCCATGGCAGAAGTGATCGAATTGGCTGTGCGGGTAAGTGCGTGCATTCTGCATTTGGCTCGTTGAGTGATTCATATGATTGTTCCTTATTTGCAGATGTTACTCGCTTTGTCAGTTTTTTTTCAGGTTGCTGTGCACTATTGTGCACGATGAGGGCTTGCTGTCGAATGAGACAATCGGCAGCTCGCCTATTTTATTTGTTCGTTACTATCGGAGCAACATATTCAAATATGATTAGCGTACTTATCGATACTTAGGGGTGGCCACTCCGCATGCGATGAATAAGAAATTTATCGCATGCATCGGAAAGTGATCGACTGCTATATAAGACTGTCTGCGCAACATATTTGCATATACAAATAGAAATTACATCTAAATACAAATTTTCTTTTGTTTCTTAAACATTAGTTACTGATAGATTAACATATTTTCAGATTCCTCAGGAGCGCCTGCTCTATGTGCGTCATATCTAGTGGGCTTCTCAGTGTACACAGCCAGGTGGTCAAGCTGAATCGAAGGCGGCTGTTCAGGATAGAGTTGCCTCCGTCGCTTCGCTGTTGGCTGGATTTGTTGTTGTTCTATAATTCCCAGTTGGCCAACTCGTTGTTGCCGTGCCGGTGGAGATCGGAAATCGGCCTGTTCAGGTGAGTGAGTGCATTCGCTGTCAGGCGCTAGTATTGAGGCACATTTTGTGCATTTGCTTTCAGGTATTTCGGACTGAGTTATTGGCACTTGTTGTGGAGTTTCTCGCTCGGCTTCCCTGAACTGACATGGCCGCTTGTGCATCGTTGTGGTTTCTGGCCGATCTCGCTGCTGCTGCTGTGTGCTCCCCTGCTGCTCTTGTCGTTGTTGTCCTGGCAGAAGGGATCGAATTGGCTGTACAAGTAAGTGCGTGCATTCTATATTCGGCTCAGTCAGTGATAAATATGTTACATCTTCATTTTCAGATGTTAGACGCTGTGTCGGTGTTGATGGAGCTTCTGCCCGGCTCTGCTGATGCCGCTCAGTGCTACACGACTTTTCAAATCGTTGCGAAGTTGCTCGCTCAATGTCCCTGAGCGGACCTGGTAGGATAAGTTGCTGCACCTCGATGATCTCGTGCTGCCTTTGTCGTTGTTGCCGTGGCAGGATGGATCGAGTTGGCTGTGCAGGTAGGTACATGCATTCTACATTCGGTTCATTGAGTGATACATATAATTGATCCTTTCTTGCAGGTGTTACTCGCTCTGTCAGTACCGATGTGGCTTCTGGACGTTTTTGCTGCTGCTGCTCCATGTTTCCCTGCTGCCCTTGTCGTTGTTGTGCTGGCAGGGGGGAACAAATTGGTCGTCTATGTATGTTTGCACATTGGCAATCCTTTACAAGAGATAACGAGCATTTTATACATGTGCTTGCTTGCATTTCAGGAAAGTTTAGAGGCGGCTTGAGAAGCTTTGCGATTTCTCGATCTGTGGCCCCAGGCAGCGCCTGCTCTATGTGCGTCATATCTAGTGAGCTTTGATGTAGCTTCTCAGTGTACACAGCCAGGTGGTCAAGCTGAATCGAAGGCGGCTGTTCAGGTTCGAGTTGCCTCCGTCGCTTCGCTGTTGGCTGAATTCGTTGTTGTTCTATAATTCCCAGTTGGCCAACTCGTTGTTGCCGTGCCGGTGGAAATCGGATTGTCTGTTCAGGTAAGTGAATGCATTCGCTATCAGGCACTAGTATTGAGGCACATTTTGTGCATTTGCTTTCAGGTATTTCGAACTGAGTTATTGGCACTTGTTGTGGAGTTTCTCGCTCGGCTTCCCAGTACTGACATGGCCGCTTGTGCATCGTTGTGGTTTCTGGCCGAATTTGCTGCTGCTGCTGTGTGCTCCCCCTGCTGCTCTTGTCGTTGTTGTCCTGGCAGAGGGAATCTCAATGGAAGGCTATGTTGTTGCTGCCATGTCTGGGGGACCTGTCCTGGTGAGATTAGTTGCTGCTCCTCGATGATCTCATGCTGCCTTTGTCGTTGTTGGCGTGGCAGAAGGGATCGAATTGGCTGTACAGGTAAGTGCGTGCATTCTATATTTGGCTCAGTCAGTGATAAATATGTTTCATCTTCATTTTCAGATGCTAGTCGCTGTGTCGGTGTTGATGGAGCTTCTGCCAGGCTCTGCTGCTGCCGCTCAGTGCTACACGACTTTTCAAATCGTTGCGAAGTTGCTCGCTCAATGTCCAATGAGCGGACCTGGTAGGATAAGTTGCTGCTCCTCGATGGTCTCGTGCTGCATTTGTCGTTGTTGCCGTGGCAGAAGGGATCGAGTTGGCTGTGCAGGTAGGTACATGCATTCTACATTCGGCACATTAAGTGATACATATAATTGATCCTTATTTGCAGATGTTACTCGCTCTGTCAGTGCCGATGTGGCTTCTGGACGTTTTTGCTGCTGCTGCTTCATGTTTCCCGGCTGCCCTTGTCGTTGTTGTGATGTGTTTGCTAGTGTTACAGGAAAATTCAGAGGCGGCTTGAGTAGCTTTGCGATTTCTCGATCTGTGGCCCCAGGCATCGCCTGCTCCATGTGCGTCATTTCTAGTGAGCTTTGTTGTGGCTTCTCGGTGTACACAGCCAGGTGGTCAAGCTGAATCGAAGGCGGCTGTTCAGGTTCGAGTTGCCTCCGTCGCTTCGCTGTTGGCTGGATTTGTTGTTGTTCTATAATTCCCAGTTGGCCAGCTAGTTGTTGTCGTACCGGTGGAAATCGAGTTGTCTGTTCAGGTAGGTGAGTGCATTCGCTATCAGGCACTAGTATTGAGGCATATTTTGTGCATTTGCTTTCAGGTGTTTCAGACTGAGTCATTGGCACTTGCTGTGGAGTTTCTCGCTCGGCTTCCCAGAACTGGCATGGCCGCTTGTGCATCGTTGTGGTTTCTGGCCGAATTTGCTGCTGCTGCTGTGTGCTCCCCTGCTGCTCATGTCGTTGTTGTCCTAGCAGAGGGAAGCTCAATGGAAAGCTAAGTTGTTGTTGCTGCCATGTCTGGAGGGCCTGTCCTGGTGAGATTAGTTGCTGCTCCTCGATGATTTGTTGCTGCCTTTGTCGTTGTTGCCATGGCAGAAGTGATCGAATTGGCTGTGCGGGTAAGTGCGTGCATTCTGCATTTGGCTCGTTGAGTGATTCATATGATTGTTCCTTATTTGCAGATGTTACTCGCTTTGTCAGTTTTTTTTCAGGTTGCTGTGCACTATTGTGCACGATGAGGGCTTGCTGTCGAATGAGACAATCGGCAGCTCGCCTATTTTATTTGTTCGTTACTATCGGAGCAACATATTCAAATATGATTAGCGTACTTATCGATACTTAGGGTGGCCACTCCGCATGCGATGAATAAGAAATTTATCGCATGCATCGGAAGTGATCGACTGCTATATAAGACTGTCTGCGCAACATATTTGCATATACAAATAGAAATTACATCTAAATACAAATTTTCTTTTGTTTCTTAAACATTAGTTACTGATAGATTAACATATTTTCAGATTCCTCAGGAGCGCCTGCTCTATGTGCGTCATATCTAGTGGGCTTCTCAGTGTACACAGCCAGGTGGTCAAGCTGAATCGAAGGCGGCTGTTCAGGATAGAGTTGCCTCCGTCGCTTCGCTGTTGGCTGGATTTGTTGTTGTTCTATAATTCCCAGTTGGCCAACTCGTTGTTGCCGTGCCGGTGGAGATCGGAAATCGGCCTGTTCAGGTGAGTGAGTGCATTCGCTGTCAGGCGCTAGTATTGAGGCACATTTTGTGCATTTGCTTTCAGGTATTTCGGACTGAGTTATTGGCACTTGTTGTGGAGTTTCTCGCTCGGCTTCCCTGAACTGACATGGCCGCTTGTGCATCGTTGTGGTTTCTGGCCGATCTCGCTGCTGCTGCTGTGTGCTCCCCTGCTGCTCTTGTCGTTGTTGTCCTGGCAGAAGGGATCGAATTGGCTGTACAAGTAAGTGCGTGCATTCTATATTCGGCTCAGTCAGTGATAAATATGTTACATCTTCATTTTCAGATGTTAGACGCTGTGTCGGTGTTGATGGAGCTTCTGCCCGGCTCTGCTGATGCCGCTCAGTGCTACACGACTTTTCAAATCGTTGCGAAGTTGCTCGCTCAATGTCCCTGAGCGGACCTGGTAGGATAAGTTGCTGCACCTCGATGATCTCGTGCTGCCTTTGTCGTTGTTGCCGTGGCAGGATGGATCGAGTTGGCTGTGCAGGTAGGTACATGCATTCTACATTCGGTTCATTGAGTGATACATATAATTGATCCTTTCTTGCAGGTGTTACTCGCTCTGTCAGTACCGATGTGGCTTCTGGACGTTTTTGCTGCTGCTGCTCCATGTTTCCCTGCTGCCCTTGTCGTTGTTGTGCTGGCAGGGGGGAACAAATTGGTCGTCTATGTATGTTTGCACATTGGCAATCCTTTACAAGAGATAACGAGCATTTTATACATGTGCTTGCTTGCATTTCAGGAAAGTTTAGAGGCGGCTTGAGAAGCTTTGCGATTTCTCGATCTGTGGCCCCAGGCAGCGCCTGCTCTATGTGCGTCATATCTAGTGAGCTTTGATGTAGCTTCTCAGTGTACACAGCCAGGTGGTCAAGCTGAATCGAAGGCGGCTGTTCAGGTTCGAGTTGCCTCCGTCGCTTCGCTGTTGGCTGAATTCGTTGTTGTTCTATAATTCCCAGTTGGCCAACTCGTTGTTGCCGTGCCGGTGGAAATCGGATTGTCTGTTCAGGTAAGTGAATGCATTCGCTATCAGGCACTAGTATTGAGGCACATTTTGTGCATTTGCTTTCAGGTATTTCGAACTGAGTTATTGGCACTTGTTGTGGAGTTTCTCGCTCGGCTTCCCAGTACTGACATGGCCGCTTGTGCATCGTTGTGGTTTCTGGCCGAATTTGCTGCTGCTGCTGTGTGCTCCCCTGCTGCTCTTGTCGTTGTTGTCCTGGCAGAGGGAATCTCAATGGAAGGCTATGTTGTTGCTGCCATGTCTGGGGGACCTGTCCTGGTGAGATTAGTTGCTGCTCCTCGATGATCTCATGCTGCCTTTGTCGTTGTTGGCGTGGCAGAAGGGATCGAATTGGCTGTACAGGTAAGTGCGTGCATTCTATATTTGGCTCAGTCAGTGATAAATATGTTTCATCTTCATTTTCAGATGCTAGTCGCTGTGTCGGTGTTGATGGAGCTTCTGCCAGGCTCTGCTGCTGCCGCTCAGTGCTACACGACTTTTCAAATCGTTGCGAAGTTGCTCGCTCAATGTCCAATGAGCGGACCTGGTAGGATAAGTTGCTGCTCCTCGATGGTCTCGTGCTGCATTTGTCGTTGTTGCCGTGGCAGAAGGGATCGAGTTGGCTGTGCAGGTAGGTACATGCATTCTACATTCGGCACATTAAGTGATACATATAATTGATCCTTATTTGCAGATGTTACTCGCTCTGTCAGTGCCGATGTGGCTTCTGGACGTTTTTGCTGCTGCTGCTTCATGTTTCCCGGCTGCCCTTGTCGTTGTTGTGATGTGTTTGCTAGTGTTACAGGAAAATTCAGAGGCGGCTTGAGTAGCTTTGCGATTTCTCGATCTGTGGCCCCAGGCATCGCCTGCTCTATGTGCGTCATTTCTAGTGAGCTTTGTTGTGGCTTCTCGGTGTACACAGCCAGGTGGTCAAGCTGAATCGAAGGCGGCTGTTCAGGTTCGAGTTGCCTCCGTCGCTTCGCTGTTGGCTGGATTTGTTGTTGTTCTATAATTCCCAGTTGGCCAGCTAGTTGTTGTCGTACCGGTGGAAATCGAATTGTCTGTTCAGGTAGGTGAGTGCATTCGCTATCAGGCACTAGTATTGAGGCATATTTTGTGCATTTGCTTTCAGGTGTTTCAGACTGAGTCATTGGCACTTGTTGTGGAGTTTCTCGCTCGGCTTCCCAGTACTGACATGGCCGCTTGTGCATCGTTGTGGTTTCTGGCCGAATTTGCTGCTGCTGCTGTGTGCTCCCCTGCTGCTCTTGTCGTTGTTGTCCTGGCAGAGGGAATCTCAATGGAAGGCTATGTTGTTGCTGCCATGTCTGGGGGACCTGTCCTGGTGAGATTAGTTGCTGCTCCTCGATGATCTCATGCTGCCTTTGTCGTTGTTGGCGTGGCAGAAGGGATCGAATTGGCTGTACAGGTAAGTGCGTGCATTCTATATTTGGCTCAGTCAGTGATAAATATGTTTCATCTTCATTTTCAGATGCTAGTCGCTGTGTCGGTGTTGATGGAGCTTCTGCCAGGCTCTGCTGCTGCCGCTCAGTGCTACACGACTTTTCAAATCGTTGCGAAGTTGCTCGCTCAATGTCCAATGAGCGGACCTGGTAGGATAAGTTGCTGCTCCTCGATGGTCTCGTGCTGCATTTGTCGTTGTTGCCGTGGCAGAAGGGATCGAGTTGGCTGTGCAGGTAGGTACATGCATTCTACATTCGGCACATTAAGTGATACATATAATTGATCCTTATTTGCAGATGTTACTCGCTCTGTCAGTGCCGATGTGGCTTCTGGACGTTTTTGCTGCTGCTGCTTCATGTTTCCCGGCTGCCCTTGTCGTTGTTGTGATGTGTTTGCTAGTGTTACAGGAAAATTCAGAGGCGGCTTGAGTAGCTTTGCGATTTCTCGATCTGTGGCCCCAGGCATCGCCTGCTCTATGTGCGTCATTTCTAGTGAGCTTTGTTGTGGCTTCTCGGTGTACACAGCCAGGTGGTCAAGCTGAATCGAAGGCGGCTGTTCAGGTTCGAGTTGCCTCCGTCGCTTCGCTGTTGGCTGGATTTGTTGTTGTTCTATAATTCCCAGTTGGCCAGCTAGTTGTTGTCGTACCGGTGGAAATCGAATTGTCTGTTCAGGTAGGTGAGTGCATTCGCTATCAGGCACTAGTATTGAGGCATATTTTGTGCATTTGCTTTCAGGTGTTTCAGACTGAGTCATTGGCACTTGCTGTGGAGTTTCTCGCTCGGCTTCCCAGAACTGGCATGGCCGCTTGTGCATCGTTGTGGTTTCTGGCCGAATTTGCTGTGTGCTCCCCTGCTGCTCATGTCGTTGTTGTCCTAGCAGAGGGAAGCTCAATGGAAAGCTAAGTTGTTGTTGCTGCCATGTCTGGAGGGCCTGTCCTGGTGAGATTAGTTGCTGCTCCTCGATGATTTGTTGCTGCCTTTGTCGTTGTTGCCATGGCAGAAGTGATCGAATTGGCTGTGCGGGTAAGTGCGTGCATTCTGCATTTGGCTCGTTGAGTGATTCATATGATTGTTCCTTATTTGCAGATGTTAATCGCTTTGTCAGTGTCGATGTGGCTTCTGGACGGTGTTGCTGCTGCTGCTCAATGCTTCCCGGCTGCCCTTGCCGTTGTTGTGCTGGCAGGGGGGAACACATTGTTCGTCTATGTATGTTTGCACATTGGCACTTTTTTACAAAAGATAACGAGCATTTTATACATATGCTTGATTGTATTTCAGGAAAACTTGCGATTCCTTGATCTGTGGCCCAAGGCAGCGCCTGCTGTATGTGCGTCGTTTCTAGTGAGCTTAGATGCAGCTTCTCAGTGTACTCAGCCAGGTGGTCAAGCTGAATCGAAGGCAGCTGTTCAGGTTCAAGTTGCCTCCGTCGCTTCGCTGTTGGCTGGATTTGTTGTTGTTCTATAATTCCCAATTGGCCAGCTCGTTGTTGTCGTGCCGGTGGAAATCGGATTGTAGGTATTTCGGGCTGAGTTGTTGGCACTTGTTGTGGAGTTTCTCGCTCGGCTTCCCAGAACTGACATGGCCGCTTGTGCATCGTTGTGGTTTCTGGCCGAATTTGCTGCTGCTGCTGTGTGCTCCCCTGCTGCTCTTGTCGTTGTTGTCCTGGCAGAGGGAAACTCAATGGAAGGCTACGTTGTTGTTGCTGCCATGTCTGGAGGGCCTGTCCTGGTGAGATTAGTTGCTGCTCTTCGATGATTTCATGCTGCCTTTGTCGTTGTTGGCGTGGCAGAAGGGATCGAATTGGCTGTTCAGGTAAGTGCGTGCATTCTATATTTGGCTCAGTCAGTGATGAATATGTTTCATCTTCATTTTCAGATGCTAGTCGCTGTGTCGGTGTTGATGGAGCTTCTGCCCGGCTCTGCTGCTGCCGCTCAGTGCTACACGACTTTTCAGATCGTTGCGAAATTGCTCGCTCAATGTCCCTGAGCGGACCTGGTAGGATATGTTGCTGCTCCTCGATGATCTCGTACTGCCTTTGTCGTTGTTGCCATGGCAGAGGTGATCGAATTGGCTGTGCAGGTAAGGGCGTGCATTCTATATTTGGCTCGGTCAGTGGTAAATATGTTTCATCTTTATTTTCAGATGTTAGTCGCTGTGTCGGTGTTGATGGGGCTTCTGCCCGGCTCTGCTGCTGCCGCTCAGTGCTACACGACTGTTCAGATCGTTGCGAGATTGCTCGCTCAGTGTCCCTGGGCAGACCTGGTAGTATATGTTGCTGCTCCTCGATGATCTCGTGCTGCCTCTGTCGTTGTTGCCGTGGCAGAAAGGATCGAATTGGGCTCTGTGCCGTTGTTGGAGTGGCTTCTATGCGGTTCTGCTGCTGCTGTTTAATGCTTCCCAGCTGCCCTTGTCGTTGTTGTCGTGGCGGGGGGAATTTCATTTGCAGGCATTGTTGTTGTTGCCATGGATGAAAAGGCCAGATTGGAGGCATGCCGAACGTGGTTATGGTCAGCTCAGGGACTCGCTTCTGCTGATCAGCTTCGTGTTGCACTTGCTTGTCCGATAGTGTGTTTTGCAGGCTTGTCTGTAATGGCCTGAAGAGTTCGTACTGGATTGCCGACACTGGATGGTGTAGCTGCGGCATGGACATCTCCGCAAGGGATTCTGCCCCCGGCTCATGATGATGTTGCGCTGTTGTGGATTCGTTAAGCGCCTCGTCGAGTTCGCGTTCCATGTTAACCTGGAGAAGCGTAAGTCGTCTGGTAAGCTGCTCTTCATCGTCTATGAGTTGTTGTTGTTCATGTGGCTGGCTTATTTGCTTAGTCGGCGGTGGCACTGGCAGAATTAGTCTTTGAATTACGGTAGGCTGGTCTTTAATCTTATCCAGGAGCGACTCTAGCGTTATCCGTCCGTCCCTATAGTCCCGCCTTAGCGAGTTGATCATGGTTTCTCCAAATCGTTTGCGTGGGATTAGCTGCTGATGCTGCCGGGTGAGCGAAGTGGCTGCAGGTCTCTCACCGTCCTCCTTTTCTTTTTGTAGCCTCAGCAAGGTTGGCAATTCGTCGCGTTGTGATTGCTGTTGTTGCTGCTGTAGTAGATTTTGGAGTGGTAAAACATGCTGAGTTAGTTGCTGCGTGTATCTTGGCCGTTGCAGGCGTTGCGGCACGTATTGAGGTGTAATATTAATTTGCGTGCCTCCGAATTCGGGTGGATACTCAGTGAGGTGGCGAACCTGCTACTGGCAAGCTGAAAAGTTTCTTCTATTGACTTTATGTTATAGGTGTCTCTGATTGCTTGGTTTCTAGTGAACCAGGGGGCTCTCATTATTTTTCGGAGAGTGATGTTCTGTATTGCCTCAATGCGTTTTATCTGCGTATTTGATGCCAGTGCTCCATAAATAGGTAAGGCATATTGCCATATTGGTACTACGAGTTGTTTGTAGATGACTGCTTTGCAGGTTTTTGACAGCTTACTGTCCCATCCGAGCATCCACTCCAGCTTTTTGTATGTGCATCGCAGACGGTTACAGAGCTGTGTGATGTGGATTTTACAACGTAGCTTCCGATCCATGTGGAATCCCAAGTATTGGTGGCATGTTTTAGTAACAATTGTCTGTTCGTTCAAACGTGGTGGCCGCAGTGTATGCATTGGTTCAACTCTACGTGCGGTATAGATGACGTGTGCCGTTTTTTTGGTATTAATGCTTATACACCAACGATTGGCCCAGTTGCTGAAGCAGTTTAGATACGCTTGGTTGATTGATATAGCACCTTGGGCTGTGAGTGACTTGCACATTATGATGGTGTCGTCCGCGTATGTAGATAGGAGCATATTGTCATCGTCGTGTCTGTGGCCGAAGTATAGTGCATCCACTGGAAGTGGCATGTCAGACGAGTATATGGTGTATAAGATCGGGCCGAGAACGCTACCCTGCGGTACTCCTGCGCTAATTTTTCCGACTTTTGACTTGTTCCCATCATTGCAGCATACGATGAATGTTCGATTTTCGAGATAGCTTCGCAGTACAGTGAATAACTTGATTGGCATCAGTTTTATTAACTTCCATAGAAGGCCAGTGTGCCAGACTCTGTCGAAGGCCTCACTAATGTCGATAAATACTGCAGAGCAAACCATACGATTCTCGTACGCTTCTAATATGAACTGGGTTACTCTAGCAAGTTGCTGCTCTGTGCCATGTTCTTTTCGGAAGCCAAACTGGTGGGTTGGTACGGCTTTGGCGAAGTCTTCGCATTCGAACAGTCTGTGCATGAGAAGCCTCTCGAATATCTTCGAGAATCCTGCAAGGAGGCTTATTGGGCGATACGATGAAACGTTGTCGGTGCATTTGCCGGGCTTCAAGATCATCGTGATAGCAGCACACTTCCACTGCTTAGGGAAGTGCCCAAATCGGAATATGCAGTTGTAAATAAGCACGAGGTAAGTAATTGCTTTCTGTGGCAGCGATTTTATGGTCTGATTGTCTATGTTATCAAGACCAGGTGATTTATTCAGCGCTAGAGAGCTTATAACCAGCATGGTCTCGCTTACGGTCACTGGTCGGAATGGTAATTCTTTTAATTGAGTTACACCAACAATTCTATCTGCGTCGCCTTCCTGCTGTTGTTTTAGTTGCTGCTGCTGTAACAGCTCATGTGTTATATTTTTCCGTAAGTCATCCGTGTTGGTGAGAATTGGCTTGAATCGCTGTTCTAAGTGGGATGCAAGCACTTCGGCTTTTTCATTGCTGCTCCTTGTCCAATTGTTGCTGCTGCTGCTGTTGCCATCCAAGTTTACTTTGAGCGGCCAATTGGGCTCCGGTTGCCGTTTAAAGTTTTTGGTAATTTTCCACAACTTTTGCATTTTGTAGCGGTCATTCACATCAACTTTGTCGAACATTTTATTTATATGCTCGGAATTGGCTAAGCGCAGTGCTTTCTTCAAACGATTCTGGACGTTATTATATCGTTTTTTCGAGCACGGTGTTTTCAGAATCATGAATTCACGCTTGCACTTGTGCTTAAGCCGAATTAGTTTTTTTGTTTGGCTGTTTAGAGCACAGAGGCCAGTGTTTTTATGACGATGCTGGTGTTCTTGCTGTTGTGGCCGACGAGGTGAAGGTACTGCAGCTTTAGCTGCTCTGTAGATGTTCTTGGTGAGTATATCGATCGCTTCTTCGATATCAGTGCCCGATTTGATTTCTGTGTTTAGCAGAATTCGCTGGTTCAAATCTTCTTGAAATTTTTTCAGATTTACATTTTTTGGCAAGAGTCGACGTCTTGAAGGCTGCGATTTCGTTATGGGACCTCTGACTCCTAGTTCGACGTGGATTGGGAGGTGGTCAGAGTCCAGTTCGATTGTAGAGTGAGTTGCCAGGTATCCTTTATTTAGTCCACCATAGACGGCGAAATCAATTGCGGACGGTTTCTTCTTCTTGTCGTATGGAAAATGCGTTGCACCACCAGTTGCAAGGACATTATAGCGATTGTATTTATGAATACATTCCATTATGGCTCGACCACGACGGCAGGAGCGTGTATTGCCCCACCACTGGTGCTTTGCGTTCCAGTCTCCACAAAGGATGAAGCTGGAGCCTTTAATGAGACTGTCAAAGTGTTGGAATAGCAGCTTGAAATGGTTTGTAGCCCAGGTATGTTGTGTAGGACAGTAAATTGGCGCAATAATGACCGTGTTTTTTCTATTGTAGTCTTCGGTGGTGACCGCAATTGGAGCGCATTGCAGAAATGTGGCTGCTATTGGCTGAAGTGCTACATGCTTGATGCCTTGTTTTATTAGTGTGGCAACTCCACCACTTCTGTGGCTATGCGGGTGCGAGGAAGCGTATGTGTGGTAATCATTTACGTGTAGTGTACTTGTTGATCGATTGTTCTTGGGAGATATGCGGGTTTCGATTACCATCATGATGTCTATGTCGTTTTGTTGCATGAATATTTTGAGCTCCAGCAGCTTGTTGCCGACACCGGCGGCGTTCCAATAAGCGATTTTAAAGGAGTCGGCATATTGTTCACCGCCTCGTCCGGCAACTGCTGTGGGGCCATTCGCTGTAGCTGTGATATTATTAGCATCATCGGTGGAGGAAGCAGCAGATAAGTTGTTGTAATTTAATAAATTTGCAGACATATTGACGGGTAGACAATTTGATTGTGGCCTATCCATCATGTGACATATCATTGACAGTGTTGAAAGCGTGATTATCCGTCATTTGACAATCATTAGTTAGTTCTGTAGCACTATGTGTTTCCATTGCGATTTGGCGATTTTCTGTGCCTTTGTTTGTCAGTGGATTCAAATTCAATACTGGCGTGGGCTGGTTTTGAATTCTAGGTAAGACTAGTGCATACAAGATGTTTAGCAGTTTGTCAATCTTTTCTCCCATTTCGTTTACAATAAGCAGGTTTCGCTCTAGTGCATACATTAATGGCCCATCATGTTGTTGCCGGTGTTCTTGTTGCTGCCGCTGCTCACTGTGCTGCTGGTTATGGATGAGGGTTGCTTCTTCTTGCTGGTGTTGTGATTGCCTGAGACGAAGCTGTTGCTGTAGATTTTGCAGGTGCATCATTGCCGGGTTGCGTATTCTCCCCACGGTGCCTTTTTCAGTAGTCAGCTGACCTCGGGTCGGATTGGATTCTCTGCTGATATTTGGCTGTCGCTGCTGTGGCTGATGTCGTTGCCGTTCACTGGGCCGCTTTTGCTGCAGGGGTGACTTTTAGGCGGTTGCTGGAGTTGGAGTTGTTGTAGCTGATTCTGCTGCTTGCTTGGCTGCTGTTTCTCTTGGTCCAGACGAAGCTGCTGCTGGATTTTCTGCAGGTGCCTCATCGCTGGGTTGTGTTCATCGCCAATGGTGCCCTTGCTGCGTGCGACTTGACTGTAAGTGAGAGTAAGATTATTACCATTTGACTTCTGTTGGTGCTGGTGTTGCAGCTGCGGGGTCTGTTGCTGGCGTTGACTGGGCTGGTACTGCATTTGCTCGCCATGTTGACGTTCACTGGGCTGTTGCCGTTGTTTTTGTTGTTGCTTGCTGGTTTGCTGGTGTTCTTGCTGCCACTGCGGAGACGATGAGTTGCCTTCGTTGGGAGGCATATTGGCTACAGATCCAGTCTGCTGCTGTTGTTTCTGGTGCACACTTGTAGGTCGAAGTCGGTTTACTAGAAGCTTGCTCTGCGCATTTTTAAATGCCGGGCATCCCTTGTAGCTGGCTATGTGTTTTCCGTGGCAGTTGGCACATTTGGCTTCTGTGTTCCTGGCTTTGGTACACTCAGTTGTCGAGTGGCCGCCTGCGCATTTTAAGCACACAAACGGCCTTCGGCAGTAATTTTTGCTATGACCGAACTCTTGGCAACGGTGGCACTGCACTGGGTCTGTCCTCCTCAGTTGGCGTTCGACAGAAATGTGTTGGTTGCCCAGTTCCTTTAGATTGCATATTTTCTCATGTTCTCCATCAACTCTTGGTTCCAGCTCAACTTCAAAGATGTTCATAGGCTTCCCTGTGAAACGATGTTTCAGGGCATTGACGTATCTGGTTACGTACCCTAGTTGTCTTAGTTGGTCACGTAGCCAGTCACAAGGAGTAGAGTTGTGTAGGTGGCGTATTATTACTCTGTATCCCCGTTCCCTACGGAGCTGGTGGGTATACATACAGTTTGTCAAGAAATTGTTTGCAAAATGAAAATCATCACACAAATTAATGTTTAAGCTTATATTTCACCGATTTCAACTGTTTTCTTTTAACTTTTTTTTGCATATAATTATTATTCTAAGTATTCTTCTTAGATATAAGGCACAAACATAACACAATTCATAAATCAAATGTAAAAAATACAGTCAAAACTAAAATTACGCAAGTATTGCGCTGTCAATTAATTCTTTGCAAAATGCAAACTATTACTGTATACATAACTAAATCTAGGAAACTATAGCTACTGTGGTACTAATATTTGGTATATTGGCTACTAGCATCCATTACAACCCGCAGACGACGAGATATTGACTGAATAAGGTTATGCAGGTAATAAATTTCAGGTATTTTAATCTATTCTTCTTGAATGGCCTTGATGAGAGCGTTTTTGTCAGTTGAGCTCCGTTTCCCCACGCCCTTCTTCAAGGAAGCCCATAAATTTTCAATTGGGTTTCAGTCAGGACTCTGGGCAGGGGTATCAATGACTTTGCTGCAATTGTACAGCAGCCAAGTCCTACACAGAAACGATTTATGTTGGGGGTCGTTGTCCTGATAAAGCTTGTACCTCTGTTTATTGGGATTTTGGGGGTCTACGAAGCCAAACTTTATTGCACTCCTTGACAATTCATTCTTTAGAATGTCCAAGTAAAACTCTTTCGTCATCACACCAGTGAAAATGCGCAGCTCACCAACACCTTTCGACGATACGCAGCCCCACACCATTACAGAAAGCATGCTAAACTTTACTGTTGGTATTATATTCTCCGATTCTAGAGCTGTATTGGGCTTTTTCCAAACTTTGCTGAGTCCGTCATGATAATATAACATTATTTTAGTCTCATCGCAAAAAAAAACTGTCATCCCAGTACTCCGCGGGCTTGTTGACAGTGGTAATAGAGAAATTAAGCCGCCTCTGCATATTTACTGCAGATAGTGGTGGCTTCTTTCTAGCTATTTGCGAGGAGTATTTGTGCATTTTTATAACTTTCCGAACTGTCTCGTGGCTTACTGTATTATTGCAGTCAATTTTTAAGTCCAATGCCAACTGTCTGAGGCTAGTTTGAGGTTTATCGTTGATCTGTTTTAAAATTTTAGAATGATCGCGTCTAGTGAGCGTTGCTGATCTGCCCCCGGAGTGCTTTAATTCCAACCTATTTTCTTTTTCGGCGCGGTTAATAATATTACAAATAGTTCTTAATGTAGTTGAGCACATTTCCGCCAATTCCTCAGCTGATTTCCCCTTGTGGTAGTGGAAATAAACTAATTGAATTAGATTTTCATTAACTCTTTGGCCAGGCATTGCAAGAAGCTTTAAATTATGCAATATTGGTACTGTTCAAAACCCAACATCCTTCAGAAGGCATTCGCAGAATGCATAGCAATGACTCACTTCAATTTTCTTCGAATTGGAAGTACCGTTAGGTAGCTTGGGGTCTTTTTCAAATTGTGTTTGCATTTTGCAAAGAATTAATTGACAGCGCAAAAATTGCCTCATTTTAGTTTTGTTTGTTTTTTTACTTCTGTGTTTTGAATTTTGATAAGTTTGTGCCTTATATCTAAGAAGAATACTTAGAATAATAATTATATGCAAAAAAAAGTTAAAAGAAAACAGTTGAAATCGGTGAAATATAAGCTTAAACATTAATTTGTGTGATGATTTTCATTTTGCAAACAATTTCTTGACAAACTGTATGTGTATTCTCGGCGTTTAACAGCGCCAATATGGCATTATAGGTTACAAGATCACTGCACTGAACTCGAATGCCGTCGTTCTGCGTGCTTTTTGTGGTGAATTTATTAACGCCTGGGGTCCCATTTAGCCTATCCAGCAGAGGTTGAATCTCCTGGAAATTGGGCAGGAAAAGAGATGGGATTTTGGCACTCCGATTAGGTTGCAGCTGTTGTTGTTGCTGCTGTTGCTGCTGGATATCAGTGCTGAGAGGCATATTGGTGGGAATGGTGCCGGAATCACTATCAACCATCAGGCTATCAAGGTCCAGGCATTCATCACTGATGTCCATACATTCCTTGGAGTTGCTGAGCCGAGTTGTTGCTGGTTTAGTCGGTTTTGCTGCCTTGTCTGACGATCTTGTTTTTAATTTCGAAAAATCATATAGCTTGACAATAGGCCGTGCGCTTGATTGTATAGCTTTCCTTAGTGAGGCGTCGCTTAAAGAGTGTGCAGGGCGTTTTGAGTTGAAGTGCTGCATTGGCGTGGTTACTTTGCGTTTAAATTGATTTACAGCTGTATGTTTGAGCGGTGCAGAGCGCTTTGGGTTGGTAAGCCTTGTTGTTGTTGTTGAGGCCGACAAAGACACTTTAGGCAGCATAGCCGGGGATTTGGTCGTTTGGTTTAGCATCTGGCTATGTGTCTGTTCTTGATGGGCATTTACCTCACTTAATGAGTGCTCCCGTATTGGCGCTGCGATTGCAGTAGTTGTTGTGTTTGTAGGTGTTGAGTTCGCATTTGGAGAGCGGCCTGGCATGGCCTGAGGCCGGGCTTCTTCAGCTGAGTTTGCATTTATCATCAGGCCTGGCGACAAATATGTGACCTGTTCTTGTTGTTGTGCACTCCCCTTAGGCGGCGAGTGCTCCAGTATTGCCGCAGCAAGTGTAGCTGTGGTTGGCACATTAGAATTTGCTGGATAGCTTAGCAATAAATTGTACACTTGTTGCAACTGTTGCGAGTTTTTGTTTTTGTGTTTTGAATCGACAGCTTTGTCAATTGTAGCATCCAGAGAGGATACGGTCGGTGAAAGCGAGAGGCCCCAGGCCGATACGACTTCCGAATTAGCAGTGTCATCTGTGTCATAGACGGTCACGTTGTTTTCACGGTTGACATCACGAGTTACATCACAGTATACATCACAGGTTACATCAATGGCACTCGCGCCATTTTTTTGGGGTGACGCTGTCAGCCATTTTGTATTTTGCAGTTGCTGTGCACTAATTTCATTTTGTTGTTGTTGCTGACCAATTTTGCTAGTATTAGTGTTGGCGTCGGTTTTGGGGGCCATTTTGTTGCCAGGTGCAGTGCCGGTGCACTCAGCATCTGTACTTTTTGAGCTGTTGGAATTTTCCGGGGATAACACGTTAGCAATCTCAGAGTCTCCGTCTGACCACTCGTAGGCTAGGTTGCTATACCTGTTTTTGCGCTTTTTAGGCATTTTTTACACTTAACACAGAGGCTGGGAGCCGCAAGTACAGTTTAATGTACGTACATGCGGCGCAGCAGTCTCGCGCCGAAAAACTTCTTCTTTTGGTTTTTTTTTCACGCGCACGTCGGGCTCACATTTATGTTTTGCCAGAGCAAAACGACATAGAACACGTACACGATTACTTATTTTGCAATGAATTAGTTATTAGGAATAACAATTATTGCAATTATTTGCAGCGGGTTAGAATTATTTTTTCAGGTTGCTTTTTTTTTTTTTTTCAGGTTGCTTTTTTTCAGGTTGCTGTGCACTATTGTGCACGATGAGGGCTTGCTGTCGAATGAGACAATCGGCAGCTCGCCTATTTTATTTGTTTTTTTTTTTCAGGTTGCTGTGCACTATTGTGCACGATGAGGGCTTGCTGTCGAATGAGACAATCGGCAGCTCGCCTATTTTATTTGTTCGTTACTATCGGAGCAACATATTCAAATATGATTAGCGTACTTATCGATACTTAGGGTGGCCACTCCGCATGCGATGAATAAGAAATTTATCGCATGCATCGGAAGTGATCGACTGCTATATAAGACTGTCTGCGCAACATATTTGCATATACAAATAGAAATTACATCTAAATACAAATTTTCTTTTGTTTCTTAAACATTAGTTACTGATAGATTAACATATTTTCAGATTCCTCAGGAGCGCCTGCTCTATGTGCGTCATATCTAGTGGGCTTCTCAGTGTACACAGCCAGGTGGTCAAGCTGAATCGAAGGCGGCTGTTCAGGATAGAGTTGCCTCCGTCGCTTCGCTGTTGGCTGGATTTGTTGTTGTTCTATAATTCCCAGTTGGCCAACTCGTTGTTGCCGTGCCGGTGGAGATCGGAAATCGGCCTGTTCAGGTGAGTGAGTGCATTCGCTGTCAGGCGCTAGTATTGAGGCACATTTTGTGCATTTGCTTTCAGGTATTTCGGACTGAGTTATTGGCACTTGTTGTGGAGTTTCTCGCTCGGCTTCCCTGAACTGACATGGCCGCTTGTGCATCGTTGTGGTTTCTGGCCGATCTCGCTGCTGCTGCTGTGTGCTCCCCTGCTGCTCTTGTCGTTGTTGTCCTGGCAGAAGGGATCGAATTGGCTGTACAAGTAAGTGCGTGCATTCTATATTCGGCTCAGTCAGTGATAAATATGTTACATCTTCATTTTCAGATGTTAGACGCTGTGTCGGTGTTGATGGAGCTTCTGCCCGGCTCTGCTGATGCCGCTCAGTGCTACACGACTTTTCAAATCGTTGCGAAGTTGCTCGCTCAATGTCCCTGAGCGGACCTGGTAGGATAAGTTGCTGCACCTCGATGATCTCGTGCTGCCTTTGTCGTTGTTGCCGTGGCAGGATGGATCGAGTTGGCTGTGCAGGTAGGTACATGCATTCTACATTCGGTTCATTGAGTGATACATATAATTGATCCTTTTTTGCAGGTGTTACTCGCTCTGTCAGTACCGATGTGGCTTCTGGACGTTTTTGCTGCTGCTGCTCCATGTTTCCCTGCTGCCCTTGTCGTTGTTGTGCTGGCAGGGGGGAACAAATTGGTCGTCTATGTATGTTTGCACATTGGCAATCCTTTACAAGAGATAACGAGCATTTTATACATGTGCTTGCTTGCATTTCAGGAAAGTTTAGAGGCGGCTTGAGAAGCTTTGCGATTTCTCGATCTGTGGCCCCAGGCAGCGCCTGCTCTATGTGCGTCATATCTAGTGAGCTTTGATGTAGCTTCTCAGTGTACACAGCCAGGTGGTCAAGCTGAATCGAAGGCGGCTGTTCAGGTTCGAGTTGCCTCCGTCGCTTCGCTGTTGGCTGAATTCGTTGTTGTTTTATAATTCCCAGTTGGCCAACTCGTTGTTGCCGTGCCGGTGGAAATCGGATTGTCTGTTCAGGTAAGTGAATGCATTCGCTATCAGGCACTAGTATTGAGGCACATTTTGTGCATTTGCTTTCAGGTATTTCGAACTGAGTTATTGGCACTTGTTGTGGAGTTTCTCGCTCGGCTTCCCAGTACTGACATGGCCGCTTGTGCATCGTTGTGGTTTCTGGCCGAATTTGCTGCTGCTGCTGTGTGCTCCCCTGCTGCTCTTGTCGTTGTTGTCCTGGCAGAGGGAATCTCAATGGAAGGCTATGTTGTTGCTGCCATGTCTGGGGGACCTGTCCTGGTGAGATTAGTTGCTGCTCCTCGATGATCTCATGCTGCCTTTGTCGTTGTTGGCGTGGCAGAAGGGATCGAATTGGCTGTACAGGTAAGTGCGTGCATTCTATATTTGGCTCAGTCAGTGATAAATATGTTTCATCTTCATTTTCAGATGCTAGTCGCTGTGTCGGTGTTGATGGAGCTTCTGCCCGGCTCTGCTGCTGCCGCTCAGTGCTACACGACTTTTCAAATCGTTGCGAAGTTGCTCGCTCAATGTCCCTGAGCGGACCTGGTAGGATAAGTTGCTGCTCCTCGATGGTCTCGTGCTGCATTTGTCGTTGTTGCCGTGGCAGAAGGGATCGAGTTGGCTGTGCAGGTAGGTACATGCATTCTACATTCGGCACATTAAGTGATACATATAATTGATCCTTATTTGCAGATGTTACTCGCTCTGTCAGTGCCGATGTGGCTTCTGGACGTTTTTGCTGCTGCTGCTTCATGTTTCCCGGCTGCCCTTGTCGTTGTTGTGATGTGTTTGCTAGTGTTACAGGAAAATTCAGAGGCGGCTTGAGTAGCTTTGCGATTTCTCGATCTGTGGCCCCAGGCATCGCCTGCTCTATGTGCGTCATTTCTAGTGAGCTTTGTTGTGGCTTCTCGGTGTACACAGCCAGGTGGTCAAGCTGAATCGAAGGCGGCTGTTCAGGTTCGAGTTGCCTCCGTCGCTTCGCTGTTGGCTGGATTTGTTGTTCTATAATTCCCAGTTGGCCAGCTAGTTGTTGTCGTACCGGTGGAAATCGAATTGTCTGTTCAGGTAGGTGAGTGCATTCGCTATCAGGCACTAGTATTGAGGCATATTTTGTGCATTTGCTTTCAGGTGTTTCAGACTGAGTCATTGGCACTTGCTGTGGAGTTTCTCGCTCGGCTTCCCAGAACTGGCATGGCCGCTTGTGCATCGTTGTGGTTTCTGGCCGAATTTGCTGCTGCTGCTGTGTGCTCCCCTGCTGCTCATGTCGTTGTTGTCCTAGCAGAGGGAAGCTCAATGGAAAGCTAAGTTGTTGTTGCTGCCATGTCTGGAGGGCCTGTCCTGGTGAGATTAGTTGCTGCTCCTCGATGGTCTCGTGCTGCATTTGTCGTTGTTGCCGTGGCAGAAGGGATCGAGTTGGCTGTGCAGGTAGGTACATGCATTCTACATTCGGTTCATTGAGTGATACATATAATTGATCCTTATTTGCAGATGTTACTCGCTCTGTCAGTACCGATGTGGCTTCTGGACGTTTTTGCTGCTGCTGCTCCATGTTTCCCTGCTGCCCTTGTCGTTGTTGTGCTGGCAGGGGGGAACAAATTGGTCGTCTATGTATGTTTGCACATTGGCAATCCTTTACAAGAGATAACGAGCATTTTATACATGTGCTTGCTTGCATTTCAGGAAAGTTTAGAGGCGGCTTGAGAAGCTTTGCGATTTCTCGATCTGTGGCCCCAGGCAGCGCCTGCTCTATGTGCGTCATATCTAGTGAGCTTTGATGTAGCTTCTCAGTGTACACAGCCAGGTGGTCAAGCTGAATCGAAGGCGGCTGTTCAGGTTCGAGTTGCCTCCGTCGCTTCGCTGTTGGCTGAATTCGTTGTTGTTCTATAATTCCCAGTTGGCCAACTCGTTGTTGCCGTGCCGGTGGAAATCGGATTGTCTGTTCAGGTAAGTGAATGCATTCGCTATCAGGCACTAGTATTGAGGCACATTTTGTGCATTTGCTTTCAGGTATTTCGAACTGAGTTATTGGCACTTGTTGTGGAGTTTCTCGCTCGGCTTCCCAGTACTGACATGGCCGCTTGTGCATCGTTGTGGTTTCTGGCCGATCTCGCTGCTGCTGCTGTGTGCTCCCCTGCTGCTCTTGTCGTTGTTGTCCTGGCAGAAGGGATCGAATTGGCTGTACAAGTAAGTGCGTGCATTCTATATTCGGCTCAGTCAGTGATAAATATGTTACATCTTCATTTTCAGATGTTAGACGCTGTGTCGGTGTTGATGGAGCTTCTGCCCGGCTCTGCTGATGCCGCTCAGTGCTACACGACTTTTCAAATCGTTGCGAAGTTGCTCGCTCAATGTCCCTGAGCGGACCTGGTAGGATAAGTTGCTGCACCTCGATGATCTCGTGCTGCCTTTGTCGTTGTTGCCGTGGCAGGATGGATCGAGTTGGCTGTGCAGGTAGGTACATGCATTCTACATTCGGTTCATTGAGTGATACATATAATTGATCCTTTTTTGCAGGTGTTACTCGCTCTGTCAGTACCGATGTGGCTTCTGGACGTTTTTGCTGCTGCTGCTCCATGTTTCCCTGCTGCCCTTGTCGTTGTTGTGCTGGCAGGGGGGAACAAATTGGTCGTCTATGTATGTTTGCACATTGGCAATCCTTTACAAGAGATAACGAGCATTTTATACATGTGCTTGCTTGCATTTCAGGAAAGTTTAGAGGCGGCTTGAGAAGCTTTGCGATTTCTCGATCTGTGGCCCCAGGCAGCGCCTGCTCTATGTGCGTCATATCTAGTGAGCTTTGATGTAGCTTCTCAGTGTACACAGCCAGGTGGTCAAGCTGAATCGAAGGCGGCTGTTCAGGTTCGAGTTGCCTCCGTCGCTTCGCTGTTGGCTGAATTCGTTGTTGTTCTATAATTCCCAGTTGGCCAACTCGTTGTTGCCGTGCCGGTGGAAATCGGATTGTCTGTTCAGGTAAGTGAATGCATTCGCTATCAGGCACTAGTATTGAGGCACATTTTGTGCATTTGCTTTCAGGTATTTCGAACTGAGTTATTGGCACTTGTTGTGGAGTTTCTCGCTCGGCTTCCCAGTACTGACATGGCCGCTTGTGCATCGTTGTGGTTTCTGGCCGAATTTGCTGCTGCTGCTGTGTGCTCCCCTGCTGCTCTTGTCGTTGTTGTCCTGGCAGAGGGAATCTCAATGGAAGGCTATGTTGTTGCTGCCATGTCTGGGGGACCTGTCCTGGTGAGATTAGTTGCTGCTCCTCGATGATCTCATGCTGCCTTTGTCGTTGTTGGCGTGGCAGAAGGGATCGAATTGGCTGTACAGGTAAGTGCGTGCATTCTATATTTGGCTCAGTCAGTGATAAATATGTTTCATCTTCATTTTCAGATGCTAGTCGCTGTGTCGGTGTTGATGGAGCTTCTGCCAGGCTCTGCTGCTGCCGCTCAGTGCTACACGACTTTTCAAATCGTTGCGAAGTTGCTCGCTCAATGTCCCTGAGCGGACCTGGTAGGATAAGTTGCTGCTCCTCGATGGTCTCGTGCTGCATTTGTCGTTGTTGCCGTGGCAGAAGGGATCGAGTTGGCTGTGCAGGTAGGTACATGCATTCTACATTCGGCACATTAAGTGATACATATAATTGATCCTTATTTGCAGATGTTAGTCGCTCTGTCAGTGCCGATGTGGCTTCTGGACGTTTTTGCTGCTGCTGCTTCATGTTTCCCGGCTGCCCTTGTCGTTGTTGTGATGTGTTTGCTAGTGTTACAGGAAAATTCAGAGGCGGCTTGAGTAGCTTTGCGATTTCTCGATCTGTGGCCCCAGGCATCGCCTGCTCTATGTGCGTCATTTCTAGTGAGCTTTGTTGTGGCTTCTCGGTGTACACAGCCAGGTGGTCAAGCTGAATCGAAGGCGGCTGTTCAGGTTCGAGTTGCCTCCGTCGCTTCGCTGTTGGCTGGATTTGTTGTTGTTCTATAATTCCCAGTTGGCCAGCTAGTTGTTGTCGTCCCGGTGGAAATCGAGTTGTCTGTTCAGGTAGGTGAGTGCATTCGCTATCAGGCACTAGTATTGAGGCATATTTTGTGCATTTGCTTTCAGGTGTTTCAGACTGAGTCATTGGCACTTGCTGTGGAGTTTCTCGCTCGGCTTCCCAGAACTGGCATGGCCGCTTGTGCATCGTTGTGGTTTCTGGCCGAATTTGCTGCTGCTGCTGTGTGCTCCCCTGCTGCTCATGTCGTTGTTGTCCTAGCAGAGGGAAGCTCAATGGAAAGCTAAGTTGTTGTTGCTGCCATGTCTGGAGGGCCTGTCCTGGTGAGATTAGTTGCTGCTCCTCGATGATTTGTTGCTGCCTTTGTCGTTGTTGCCATGGCAGAAGTGATCGAATTGGCTGTGCGGGTAAGTGCGTGCATTCTGCATTTGGCTCGTTGAGTGATTCATATGATTGTTCCTTATTTGCAGATGTTACTCGCTTTGTCAGTGTCGATGTGGCTTCTGGACGGTGTTGCTGCTGCTGCTTCATGTTTCCCGGCTGCCCTTGTCGTTGTTGTGATGTGTTTGCTAGTGTTACAGGAAAATTCAGAGGCGGCTTGAGTAGCTTTGCGATTTCTCGATCTGTGGACCCAGGCATCGCCTGCTCTATGTGCGTCATTTCTAGTGAGCTTTGTTGTGGCTTCTCGGTGTACACAGCCAGGTGGTCAAGCTGAATCGAAGGCGGCTGTTCAGGTTCGAGTTGCCTCCGTCGCTTCGCTGTTGGCTGGATTTGTTGTTGTTCTATAATTCCCAGTTGGCCAGCTAGTTGTTGTCGTACCGGTGGAAATCGAATTGTCTGTTCAGGTAGGTGAGTGCATTCGCTATCAGGCACTAGTATTGAGGCATATTTTGTGCATTTGCTTTCAGGTGTTTCAGACTGAGTCATTGGCACTTGCTGTGGAGTTTCTCGCTCGGCTTCCCAGAACTGACATGGCCGCTTGTGCATCGTTGTGGTTTCTGGCCGAATTTGCTGCTGCTGCTGTGTGCTCCCCTGCTGCTCTTGTCGTTGTTGTCCTGGCAGAGGGAAGCTCAATGGAAGGCTATGTTGTTGTTGCTGCCATGTCTGGAGGGCCTGTCCTGGTGAGATTAGTTGCTGCTCTTCGATGATTTTATGCTGCCTTTGTCGTTGTTGCCATGGCAGAGGTGATCGAATTGGCTGTGCGGGTAAGTGCGTGCATTCTACATTTGGCTCGTTAAGTGATACATATAATTGATCCTTATTTGCAGATGTTACTCGCTCTGTCAGTGTCGATGTGGCTTTTGGACGTTTTTGCTGCTGCTGCTCAATGGTTCCCTGCTGCCCTTGTCGTTGTTGTGCTGGCAGGGGGGAACACATTGTTCGTCTATGTATGTTTGCACATTGGCACTTTTTTACAAAAGATAACGAGCATTTTATACATATGCTTGATTGTATTTCAGGAAAACTTGCGATTCCTTGATCTGTGGCCCAAGGCAGCGCCTGCTGTATGTGCGTCGTTTCTAGTGAGCTTAGATGCAGCTTCTCAGTGTACTCAGCCAGGTGGTCAAGCTGAATCGAAGGCAGCTGTTCAGGTTCAAGTTGCCTCCGTCGCTTCGCTGTTGGCTGGATTTGTTGTTGTTCTATAATTCCCAATTGGCCAGCTCGTTGTTGTCGTGCCGGTGGAAATCGGATTGTAGGTATTTCGGGCTGAGTTGTTGGCACTTGTTGTGGAGTTTCTCGCTCGGCTTTCCAGAACTGACATGGCCGCTTGTGCATCGTTGTGGTTTCTGGCTGAATTTGCTGCTGCTGCTGTGTGCTCCCCTGCTGCTCTTGTCGTTGTTGTCCTGGCAGAGGGAAACTCAATGGAAGGCTACGTTGTTGTTGCTGCCATAACTGGAGGGCCTGTCCTGGTGAGAGCAGCAACTGCTCTTCGATGATTTCATGCTGCCTTTGTCGTTGTTGGCGTGGCAGAAGGGATCGAATTGGCTGTTCAGGTAAGTGCGTGCATTCTATATTTGGCTCAGTCAGTGATGAATATGTTTCATCTTCATTTTCAGATGCTAGTCGCTGTGTCGGTGTTGATGGAGCTTCTGCCCGGCTCTGCTGCTGCCGCTCAGTGCTACACGACTTTTCAGATCGTTGCGAAATTGCTCGCTCAATGTCCCTGAGCGGACCTGGTAGGATATGTTGCTGCTCCTCGATGATCTCGTACTGCCTTTGTCGTTGTTGCCATGGCAGAGGTGATCGAATTGGCTGTGCAGGTAAGGGCGTGCATTCTATATTTGGCTCGGTCAGTGGTAAATATGTTTCATCTTCATTTTCAGATGTTAGTCGCTGTGTCGGTGTTGATGGGGCTTCTGCCCGGCTCTGCTGCTGCCGCTCAGTGCTACACACTTTTGTTTACCGTTCGACGCAAAGGAACAAACGCAATGTCGGTCTGGATTCCAGAGCCCAGCTCCATGCCTGGTCGACAGACAGAGAAATGGGGACTGGGATCCAGACTGTTTTTTTTTATTCATTTAATACACAGTGTACTTACAATGAATTAAGTGACATATTATATAAATATCAAGTGAAGTTGCCCGGCCTAGGCGTGGGGATTGCTGTCAAATTATTATTTGAGGACTGGAAAAATTCCCAAGTGTCTGGAAGCTACCCAGTCAGATAGCCGTTGCACCTGAATGAGCTGGAGTCGCCAGCTTGACCACCGTTGATCCTGCCGCCAGATGCCATTAGTATGGGTGCTTGAGAGACGAAGCATCAAGGCCTTTTTCCATTGTGTGGGATGTCGCAGTCTGAATTTCTGTAAGTAGGCAACCCTTTGACAACGAGTTGTGCGGAGCCATCTGAGTGGTTCGTTAGCGTAACGGGATCTTTGTTTTAGCTGCCTTTCAGCCAGTTGCAATTGGATGAGTTGTCGTGTCCTGCAAATGGTCCTTGTCTTAGGCCCTCGTTGTGGTACAAATATGTAAAGGTTTGCTGCCATCATAAACAATGTAGCAAGTGTGCACATGGTGTTGCACACTGCTCCTTGATCCGCACTGGTGGCCACGACCTGATGCGTGGCAGCCTGCTGCGTCTGTGGATTAGGATGCGAGCTTGGTGTCTCTGGACTGGGAGGAATGAGAGCTCCTGGCCTTGTAGGGGCAGCGAGAGTTGTGGACAGCTGCATAGCAAACGGGCTGCTTCGTCTGTCCTGAAGGTAGTTGGGCTGCACCACAGTTTGACTCAGCAGTTCTTGTATGTCAAAGACAAGATAGTCTCTGAGACTGGGTGAGCGTTGTAGCGGATGTGACTGCCCATGAGGAGGTAGCTCCTGCTGCTGGACCTGCTGTGACTGCTGCTGTTGCGCTAGACGACCCAGAGGTAAGTGTTTCCGAAGCATTTCTGCGTATCTTCTTCTAACACCTAGGTGACGTTGTGGGAGTCTTGCTTTAAGGGCAATATTTTTGGCCTCCTCATTGCTGTGGTTGCTGAGCCGAGCCCAGTACCTGGAGCAAGCCTCATGGTATATTTTTTCCACCGGCGCGACCTTCAGATCAGTGTGGATGTTTTGGTTTCGCACGTACCAAGGGGCTCCAGCAATGGTTCGCAATATCTTATTTTGCGCAACTTGGATACGCTCGAATTGACCTTCGCATAGAAGTGGTCCCCAGGCCGGAAGTGCGAACTGCCATATTGGGGCTATGAGCTGCTTATAAAGGGTTACCTTGCATTTTAATGGTAGCTTGCTCCTTTCAGATATTAACCAGTGCAGCTTTTTGGCCCTGTCTCTAACCCTGGCAACAATGGTGGTGACGTGGCTGCTCAAAAGAAGCTTTTTATCGATTTGCACTCCTAGGTATGAAATCCTTTCTTCGGTGGTAAGCCGTTGATCCAAAATTCTTGGGGAAAGAATTGGCATCTGCAGGTTTCTCCAAGTGTGCATTATGTGCTTTGTTTTAGAAGTGTTGATGCTAATGCTCCACTTTTGCGTCCATGTTGTAATAGTGGCAAGGAACAACTCCAAGTTGGCAATGGCACCTTCTTGCGAGTTTGCCAATGACAAGATGGCCGTGTCATCTGCATAAGTTGCCAGGATCAGCTTGTCTAAACGTGTACGTAAACGGTGTACAGTACGGGCCCTAAAACACTACCCTGCGGAACGCCGGCGCAGATTTCTTTTCGGCTGGAACGCGTACCTCCACAGCAGTCCACAATGAATGTGCGTTCGCTTAGATAGCTATCCATAACTCGGTAGAGGACTTCCGGCAATAGTTGCTTGAGCTTAAATCGCAGTCCGTCATGCCAGACACGGTCAAACGCCTCCTGAATGTCCATATAGACCGCAGAGCAGTATTTATTGTCCTCGTATGCTTCTAGTATGAACTGGGTAACTCGACCCAGTTGTTGTTCAGCAGCATGCTCGCGTCTGAAACCGAATTGGTGGCTCGGAATTGCGTTAGTGATGTTGTCCAATTGGAACATCCGGCGCAGCAGCAGTCGTTCAAAGATTTTTGAAAAGCCAGCAAGCAAGCTTATTGGCCTGTATGATCCAAGCTGATCAGAGGGCTTGCCTGGCTTTTGGATCATTGTGATCTTGGCACATTTCCACTTGTAAGGAAAGTGTCCAAAGCGAAGGATACCGTTAAAAATAAGGATAAGGTACAGTACAGCCGACTGTGGCAGTTCCTTGATCGTGCGATTATCAATTCGGTCAATCCCCGAAGACTTTTTTGTTTGCAGCGCTTTGATAATGGCTTGTACTTCTCCTAGCGTGACTGGAGGGAAGCTGAGTTCACCTTGGGCCAGCGGTAGCGATACTTGCATCTCGACATGGCTCTTGTCAGAGGGCAGCGTGGTGATCAGTGGCCTAAACCTTTGTTCAAGGTGCTGCGCAAACGCTTCGGCTTTTTCCTCGGTGGTCTTGCACCACAGGGGAGCCCCAGTTCCCTCAGTGTGTTTCCTCACTGGTAAATTTGGTGCGGGCTGCCTTTTGATATTCCCCGTTAGCCGCCATAACTTTTGCATGCTGTATCTATCCCTTGCATCGATAGATTCCTTTTTTTCCTTTATATTGACAGAGCATTTACAGATACCGTACATTCAGATGGAAGCGAGTGGGTGAAAGGAATATGAGTGGACACACAGGAGGAATTGGTTCCCACTTGGCCATGGTGCAGCAACACATTCCAAACATACACACTCCACATCCATATGTAGGCAGCCAAGCTTTGTCCAGATTTATTTAGGATAGATGTTTACAAATTCCAGTTAACAAAATTTGAAGCTTAATATAATCACAATACTTTGATATGATATAGTAAGGGTTTTATCCCGGTATGATATAGCAAGTGTATTTTTGTTTGTCTCATTTCTTCTTTTTGTTGATTGTGATTAATTGGGCATAACATCTTTAGACTGAAAGCGACGACAGCATTACTAGTATTTGGCATGCCATAAGTCGGCTGTTCTGATAATGTGCTGTAAAGGAGAGGAGGTGACGTGAAATGGCAAGAGTGCAGGGCAACGCTAGGTGAAACATATCTGCTTGAGACAAAAGGCAGAATGAAAAACACGTCGAATACCCTGCTGCTGCAGTGCCAGGTATGACAGAGTATTATAACTGGTTACCATGCGTAGTCGTTTGACTGTCTCCCCTCTCATAGAGACTGACGTGCAATGGATTTTTAATGTAAAGAGTAAGTTTATTTATGGGTAATGTTGTGTGTTTGTGCAACCGGATTAATGGCAAGGACATCAAATGAATGATGCAAAAGCGTTGTGGGAGTAGATGATTGTAATATGAACAAGCTGCCGTCAGGATATCTAGGAACATACACGGTTGCGGTCTTGGCATTGTCTCTATTCCAGTATGCAAAACAGAAAGCATGGACAAATTGAATAATTATAATGCACTAGAAAAACTTGTGGGAATAGTCTAATTTAGTAAGTTAAGATCATGGGAATTTCTAATATGAACAGTTTCCGTCAGGATATCTAGGAACATACACGGTTGCGGTCTTGGCATTGTCTCTATTCCAGTATACAAAACGGGAGTATGTAAATATTGAAAGTATACTATATGTTAAATAAAAGAAGCAGGATTGAAGATTTCAAGAACATTGGGGTACAGCTCTGATGCAAGGGGATTGTAAATAGGGAACGTTGGGATAATTAGGAAGGGTATCCTAGACGGGAGATATATATTGAAAGACTTTTACAAAAAGCTTGCAGCACTTATGAACATCAGCTGCATGATAAGCATATTGAGTTAGAGTCGAGTCTGTTTGCTCACCTAGGCTACACATGGTTTTTAAACAGGGACCCCGGTATGCGAGACAAACATGTCCTGTTCGATGTTTTTTGGATAGTAGTCAGTTTGCTCACCTAGGCTGCACATGGTTTTTAGACAGGGCTCCCGGTATACGAGACAAACTTGTGCTGTTCGTTGTATTGGAAGGTATGCATATCAGCAGAGACGCGCATGGTAGAGCTGTACTACTTGAAGTGGAATTTAGGAGAGATGCTAGCAGTTGAAGAAAGTAATTTGCCGGAAAATCGGTGCATAATGTGCGGGAGAGTTAGTGTGGGGCTGGTCACGGTAAAACCGGCCAGGTGATCGTGCACAGAAGGCACGAAAGGCTTGGCTGGGGGCGGTACTACCGGCCAGGTGATCGTGCACAGGGGCTCGAGAGGCTTGGAGGCAGCCTGAGTCAGCATAATTTATAGCTCTGAACATCAGTATTTGGTTCCCAAGGTGAGTATCAAGTACATCGTGGTACATCAATCGTAAGTATCGTGGGTAGCATTGTAGATCAGTAGTATAGTAAAGGAGCATCTTTGAGTATCAAGCATAAAGGTATCAACAGAAAATCACGGGGCATCAAGTTGAATGAATGTGGGGCTGGGCACGGTAAAACCGGCCAGGTGGTCATGCACAGTGGGCATGAAAGGCTTGGCTGGGGGAGGTAATACCGGCCACTTGATCATGCACAGGGGGCACGAACGGCTTGGAAGCAGCGTGAGTCAGCATAATTAATATGTAGTGCGCTGGCTCTTGACATCAGTATTTGGATCCCGAGGGGAGTATTAAGTGCATCATAGTACGCCAATTGTAATTGAACGGGATTCGCTCGGACATCAATCATAGTGTTGTAAGTTATCAAGCATAAGTATATATCAGTAGTATGGCACAGGGCATAAGGATATGAGTATCAGTACAGTATACAATATAAGGCATTAGGTATGACCATCGCAACCAGTTCTGAGGACCATTGATTAGGGAACATGCAGCATCATACAGCAATAAATATAAAAGCATCGGTAATGGAACAAGATCATCAGCGCCATCTTTGATGCTGTTTACAGAGGGCATAGGGAGCCAGGGAGAAATGCTCACGTGGGAGTCCGTGACAGGATGCATGCAAGTAAAAGGAGGTTAGTAATGCTGTTTGAACTGTGAGTACTTACTGAAAGTGATCATTTGACCGTTATGACAAGGTAGCTGATTCTAGCGTTGCTAGAGTAGAGTTGTTGCAGGCAGATAGCATTAGATGAGGTATGGCGGTGCTCTGCGTCGAATAAGCTGGACTCCTGGCCAGAGTCGCCTTAGTCGTCGCTGAACTCGATTACTACCCGATATTAGTAGGAGTCTTGCCAATTTGTTTGGGTGGTTTTCTAGCCGGTCGTTGTATTGCTTAGCACGGGAATTGATTATTTCCTATACTGTAGGGACTTTGGTGTCATTATGAAGGGTACGGTTTCTGACATAATAAGGCGCATCGCAGATTAAGCGGAGTGCCTGTGATTGAATGCTATATAGTTTGCGTAGGTGTGTATCGGCAGCACATCCATATAGCTCAATGCCGTAGTACCAGGCGGGGGCAATGATTTGTTTATAGATTAGTAGTTTGTTTTTTAGTGATAGCTTGGATCTGTTGGCAGATAGAAGCCACTTGTGTTTGGATAGTTTTGTGCGGATGGATTTTTTTTGTTTACCGTTCGACGCAAAGGAACAAACGCAATGTCGGTCTGGATTCCAGAGCCCAGCTCCATGCCTGGTCGACAGACAGAGAAATGGGGACTGGGATCCAGACTGTTTTTTTTATTCATTTAATACACAGTGTACTTACAATGAATTAAGTGACATATTATATAAATATCAAGTGAAGTTGCCCGGCCTAGGCGTGGGGATTGCTGTCAAATTATTATTTGAGGACTGGAAAAATTCCCAAGTGTCTGGAAGCTACCCAGTCAGATAGCCGTTGCACCTGAATGAGCTGGAGTCGCCAGCTTGACCACCGTTGATCCTGCCGCCAGATGCCATTAGTATGGGTGCTTGAGAGACGAAGCATCAAGGCCTTTTTCCATTGTGTGGGATGTCGCAGTCTGAATTTCTGTAAGTAGGCAACCCTTTGACAACGAGTTGTGCGGAGCCATCTGAGTGGTTCGTTAGCGTAACGGGATCTTTGTTTTAGCTGCCTTTCAGCCAGTTGCAATTGGATGAGTTGTCGTGTCCTGCAAATGGTCCTTGTCTTAGGCCCTCGTTGTGGTACAAATATGTAAAGGTTTGCTGCCATCATAAACAATGTAGCAAGTGTGCACATGGTGTTGCACACTGCTCCTTGATCCGCACTGGTGGCCACGACCTGATGCGTGGCAGCCTGCTGCGTCTGTGGATTAGGATGCGAGCTTGGTGTCTCTGGACTGGGAGGAATGAGAGCTCCTGGCCTTGTAGGGGCAGCGAGAGTTGTGGACAGCTGCATAGCAAACGGGCTGCTTCGTCTGTCCTGAAGGTAGTTGGGCTGCACCACAGTTTGACTCAGCAGTTCTTGTATGTCAAAGACAAGATAGTCTCTGAGACTGGGTGAGCGTTGTAGCGGATGTGACTGCCCATGAGGAGGTAGCTCCTGCTGCTGGACCTGCTGTGACTGCTGCTGTTGCGCTAGACGACCCAGAGGTAAGTGTTTCCGAAGCATTTCTGCGTATCTTCTTCTAACACCTAGGTGACGTTGTGGGAGTCTTGCTTTAAGGGCAATATTTTTGGCCTCCTCATTGCTGTGGTTGCTGAGCCGAGCCCAGTACCTGGAGCAAGCCTCATGGTATATTTTTTCCACCGGCGCGACCTTCAGATCAGTGTGGATGTTTTGGTTTCGCACGTACCAAGGGGCTCCAGCAATGGTTCGCAATATCTTATTTTGCGCAACTTGGATACGCTCGAATTGACCTTCGCATAGAAGTGGTCCCCAGGCCGGAAGTGCGAACTGCCATATTGGGGCTATGAGCTGCTTATAAAGGGTTACCTTGCATTTTAATGGTAGCTTGCTCCTTTCAGATATTAACCAGTGCAGCTTTTTGGCCCTGTCTCTAACCCTGGCAACAATGGTGGTGACGTGGCTGCTCAAAAGAAGCTTTTTATCGATTTGCACTCCTAGGTATGAAATCCTTTCTTCGGTGGTAAGCCGTTGATCCAAAATTCTTGGGGAAAGAATTGGCATCTGCAGGTTTCTCCAAGTGTGCATTATGTGCTTTGTTTTAGAAGTGTTGATGCTAATGCTCCACTTTTGCGTCCATGTTGTAATAGTGGCAAGGAACAACTCCAAGTTGGCAATGGCATCTTCTTGCGAGTTTGCCGATGACAAGATGGCCGTGTCATCTGCATAAGTTGCCAGGATCAGCTTGTCTAAACGTGACGGTGCAGGTAGGGGCATGTCTGATGTGTATAGGGTGTACAGTACGGGCCCTAAAACACTACCCTGCGGAACGCCGGCGCAGATTTCTTTTCGGCTGGAACGCGTACCTCCACAGCAGTCCACAATGAATGTGCGTTCGCTTAGATAGCTATCCATAACTCGGTAGAGGACTTCCGGCAATAGTTGCTTGAGCTTAAATCGCAGTCCGTCATGCCAGACACGGTCAAACGCCTCCTGAATGTCCATATAGACCGCAGAGCAGTATTTATTGTCCTCGTATGCTTCTAGTATGAACTGGGTAACTCGACCCAATTGTTGTTCAGCAGCATGCTCGCGTCTGAAACCGAATTGGTGGCTCGGAATTGCGTTAGTGATGTTGTCCAATTGGAACATCCGGCGCAGCAGCAGTCGTTCAAAGATTTTTGAAAAGCCAGCAAGCAAGCTTATTGGCCTGTATGATCCAAGCTGATCAGAGGGCTTGCCTGGCTTTTGGATCATTGTGATCTTGGCACATTTCCACTTGTAAGGAAAGTGTCCAAAGCGAAGGATACCGTTAAAAATAAGGATAAGGTACAGTACAGCCGACTGTGGCAGTTCCTTGATCGTGCGATTATCAATTCGGTCAATCCCCGGAGACTTTTTTGTTTGCAGCGCTTTGATAATGGCTTGTACTTCTCCTAGCGTGACTGGAGGGAAGCTGAGTTCACCTTGGGCCAGCGGTAGCGATACTTGCATCTCGACATGGCTCTTGTCAGAGGGCAGCGTGGTGATCAGTGGCCTAAACCTTTGTTCAAGGTGCTGCGCAAACGCTTCGGCTTTTTCCTCGGTGGTCTTGCACCACAGGGGAGCCCCAGTTCCCTCAGTGTGTTTCCTCACTGGTAAATTTGGTGCGGGCTGCCTTTTGATATTCCCCGTTAGCCGCCATAACTTTTGCATGCTGTATCTATCCCTTGCATCGATAGATTCCTTTTTTTCCTTTATATTGACAGAGCATTTACAGATACCGTACATTCAGATGGAAGCGAGTGGGTGAAAGGAATATGAGTGGACACACAGGAGGAATTGGTTCCCACTTGGCCATGGTGCAGCAACACATTCCAAACATACACACTCCACATCCATATGTAGGCAGCCAAGCTTTGTCCAGATTTATTTAGGATAGATGTTTACAAATTCCAGTTAACAAAATTTGAAGCTTAATATAATCACAATACTTTGATATGATATAGTAAGGGTTTTATCCCGGTATGATATAGCAAGTGTATTTTTGTTTGTCTCATTTCTTCTTTTTGTTGATTGTGATTAATTGGGCATAACATCTTTAGACTGAAAGCGACGACAGCATTACTAGTATTTGGCATGCCATAAGTCGGCTGTTCTGATAATGTGCTGTAAAGGAGAGGAGGTGACGTAAAATGGCAAGAGTGCAGGGCAACGCTAGGTGAAACATATCTGCTTGAGACAAAAGGCAGAATGAAAAACACGTCGAATACCCTGCTGCTGCAGTGCCAGGTATGACAGAGTATTATAACTGGTTACCATGCGTAGTCGTTTGACTGTCTCCCCTCTCATAGAGACTGACGTGCAATGGATTTTTAATGTAAAGAGTAAGTTTATTTATGGGTAATGTTGTGTGTTTGTGCAACCGGATTAATGGCAAGGACATCAAATGAATGATGCAAAAGCGTTGTGGGAGTAGATGATTGTAATATGAACAAGCTGCCGTCAGGATATCTAGGAACATACACGGTTGCGGTCTTGGCATTGTCTCTATTCCAGTATGCAAAACAAAGCATGGACAAATTGAATAATTATAATGCACTAGAAAAACTTGTGGGAATAGTCTAATTTAGTAAGTTAAGATCATGGGAATTTCTAATATGAACAGTTTCCGTCAGGATATCTAGGAACATACACGGTTGCGGTCTTGGCATTGTCTCTATTCCAGTATACAAAACGGGAGTATGTAAATATTGAAAGTATACTATATGTTAAATAAAAGAAGCAGGATTGAAGATTTCAAGAACATTGGGGTACAGCTCTGATGCAAGGGGATTGTAAATAGGGAACGTTGGGATAATTAGGAAGGGTATCCTAGACGGGAGATATATATTGAAAGACTTTTACAAAAAGCTTGCAGCACTTATGAACATCAGCTGCATGATAAGCATATTGTGTTAGAGTCGGGTCTGTTTGCTCACCTAGGCTACACATGGTTTTTAAACAGGGACCCCGGTATGCGAGACAAACATGTCCTGTTCGATGTTTTTTGGATAGTAGTCAGTTTGCTCACCTAGGCTGCACATGGTTTTTAGACAGGGCTCCCGGTATACGAGACAAACTTGTGCTGTTCGTTGTATTGGAAGGTATGCATATCAGCAGAGACGCGCATGGTAGAGCTGTACTACTTGAAGTGGAATTTAGGAGAGATGCTAGCAGTTGAAGAAAGTAATTTGCCGGAAAATCGGTGCATAATGTGCGGGAGAGTTAGTGTGGGGCTGGTCACGGTAAAACCGGCCAGGTGATCGTGCACAGAAGGCACGAAAGGCTTGGCTGGGGGCGGTACTACCGGCCAGGTGATCGTGCACAGGGGCTCGAGAGGCTTGGAGGCAGCCTGAGTCAGCATAATTTATAGCTCTGAACATCAGTATTTGGTTCCCAAGGTGAGTATCAAGTACATCGTGGTACATCAATCGTAAGTATCGTGGGTAGCATTGTAGATCAGTAGTATAGTAAAGGAGCATCTTTGAGTATCAAGCATAAAGGTATCAACAGAAAATCACGGGGCATCAAGTTGAATGAATGTGGGGCTGGGCACGGTAAAACCGGCCAGGTGGTCATGCACAGTGGGCATGAAAGGCTTGGCTGGGGGAGGTAATACCGGCCACTTGATCATGCACAGGGGGCACGAACGGCTTGGAAGCAGCGTGAGTCAGCATAATTAATATGTAGTGCGCTGGCTCTTGACATCAGTATTTGGATCCCGAGGGGAGTATTAAGTGCATCATAGTACGCCAATTGTAATTGAACGGGATTCGCTCGGACATCAATCATAGTGTTGTAAGTTATCAAGCATAAGTATATATCAGTAGTATGGCACAGGGCATAAGGATATGAGTATCAGTACAGTATACAATATAAGGCATTAGGTATGACCATCGCAACCAGTTCTGAGGACCATTGATTAGGGAACATGCAGCATCATACAGCAATAAATATAAAAGCATCGGTAATGGAACAAGATCATCAGCGCCATCTTTGATGCTGTTTACAGAGGGCATAGGGAGCCAGGGAGAAATGCTCACGTGGGAGTCCGTGACAGGATGCATGCAAGTAAAAGGAGGTTAGTAATGCTGTTTGAACTGTGAGTACTTACTGAAAGTGATCATTTGACCGTTATGACAAGGTAGCTGATTCTAGCGTTGCTAGAGTAGAGTTGTTGCAGGCAGATAGCATTAGATGAGGTATGGCGGTGCTCTGCGTCGAATAAGCTGGACTCCTGGCCAGAGTCGCCTTAGTCGTCGCTGAACTCGATTACTACCCGATATTAGTAGGAGTCTTGCCAATTTGTTTGGGTGGTTTTCTAGCCGGTCGTTGTATTGCTTAGCACGGGAATTGATTATTTCCCATACTGTAGGGACTTTGGTGTCATTATGAAGGGTACGGTTTCTGACATAATAAGGCGCATCGCAGATTAAGCGGAGTGCCTGTGATTGAATGCTATATAGTTTGCGTAGGTGTGTATCGGCAGCACATCCATATAGCTCAATGCCGTAGTACCAGGCGGGGGCAATGATTTGTTTATAGATTAGTAGTTTGTTTTTTAGTGATAGCTTGGATCTGTTGGCAGATAGAAGCCACTTGTGTTTGGATAGTTTTGTGCGGATGGATTGTGTGGTTATGCGAACATGTCGTGACCAATTTAGTTTATTGTCTAAGTGAAGACCCAGATATTTTACAAGGCTTTTAGCCGGTATGATATTGTCATTAATACTGATGACAGGAGTTGCGATGTTGCTGCGTAAGGTGAAGAGGATATGGGCTGATTTATTGCCATTCACTTGAATGTTCCATTTTTTAGCCCAGTCAGCAAACTGATTTATATGATCTTGCATGTAGTTGCAGGCAATTTCAGCATTATTGGCACTGCACAGAAATGCAGTATCATCAGCATATGTCGCTGTTAAACCGTTGATTTTTGAAGTAGGGTGTTGATCAGTGGATTGGATGTGTGTGGCTATGCAAGGCATATCAGAGACATATATATTGAAAAGCAGTGGTGCAAGTACACTGCCTTGCGGTACGCCAGCCAGTATGGGCCGAATAGTCGATTGGATTGGGCCGGGTTGTGCAGTAGAGTTATTACGGTTGGAGTTTACGCTTTCTGTGTTATTGTACACAGAAGCTTCGGTCAGATAGAAAGGATTTCAATATTTTATAAAGAGGTTCACTAGTGTACATTCGTAGTTTAAAAAGAAGACCAGCAGTATGGCAATACACGGTCAAAAGCTTGTTGAATGTCTAAAAAGACGCCAGATGTGTAGTCTCCTCTTTCAAAGGACATGTTGATGTGCTCAACTAGGCGGTGTACTTGTTGTATTGTGCTGTGTCCAGCTCGAAAGCCAAACTGGTGTTCCGGTAATACTGCAGCACAGTCTAGTTTATTGTCAACAGGTGATTTTAATTCATCAATTAGGCGCTCGTAAATTACTTTTTCAAATAACTTCGAAACAGTTGATAGAAGGCTTATTGGCCGGTATGACCTTAGTTCAGATGTGGAGACGTTGCCACCTTTTAGAATCATTCTGATTGCGGCGCATTTCCATTGAGATGGGAAGTACTGCAGGCGGAGCATGTTGTTGAAAAGATGCAGAAGGAAGAGTTTGCCGTTTTTAGATAGATGCTTTAGTAGATAGTTGTCAATTCGATCAATGCCAGGAGACTTACGAACTTTTAGTTGCCCGATATAGGCGTCCAGTTCATGAGGCGTGACATGGCGCAGGTGACAATTTCGTGAGGGGGAGGATAGTAGATCAGATCCATTAATACTGATTGTGTGATTGAGAAAGCGTTGTATTCTGTGATGGTGCGCAGTTGGCGCAAGCTCGAAGGGAGTAAAGCGTGCTTGAAGTTCATCAGCAAAAGCTTCTACCTGTTCTTCAGCAGATTGGCACCAATGGCCATTTTGATTGCGGACACTGTGCTGAGCATGTGGCTGCCGTTTAAGATTTTTGGTGGCGTGCCATAGGTTAAAAGCGCCTTTCTTTGAAGGATCAGCGTTACTGAGCGTGTGATCAACATATTGTTGGCGGTGGGAGCGTATCAGAAGGGCTAGTTGACGACTAGTTTGCTGCCACTCTTGCCAGTGGTCATGTCGGCGCGAGCGCATCCAGCGTTTGCGTAGTCTGCGTTTTTGGCGGATTAAGCTAAGACGCTCATTCATTTGGGTAGGCGGTAGTCTAAATGGACTGTCAGTGCCATTATTGTTGTTGTTTCCTCGAGTAGGTAGGATAGCTGTTGGAGAGTTTGAAGCTCTCGCAGCATTGTTGAGGTTTTGTATAAAAAGGCATATCATATCATCGATGTCATTAGTAGAAGTTATTTCTACATTTAGGTTTATGACAGATTCTAAGTGTTGATTGAATACTGTTAGGTTGGAACGTTCTGTTAGTAAGCGACGACAGGGTGGACGAGAACGACTCCTTCGGCTTAAGTTTAGGGGATTTTGATTTGTGATGGTTAGTTCAATTCTGACTAGTAACGGCAGGTGGTCACTGTGCAGTTCAGTTACACGAGTTATGGAAAGTTTATGGCTTGCTATTCCTGAGTAGACACAGAAGTCAAGAACACTGGGGCGAGTGTTATTTTGCGGAAAGTGAGTAGGCTCACCCGTAGTGAGGACATTTAATTGATTAGATCTAAGTAAGATATTGGCGAGCGTTGAACCGCGAGCACACTGGCGCTGGTTACCCCATAGTCTATGCTTAGCATTCCAGTCACCTGCGATCAAGAAGTTTTCGCCTAGTTGACTAAATAACCAGTTATAGTTGTCCTGATTTACAGGATGATTGGGGGGCCAATAGCAGGCAGCTATGCAGAAATTTCCTGAGGTAGTGTGGAGTTTTATCATGGCACAGTGCAGATAAGGCAGGGAGATGCAAGGCAATGTTTGGAAGCGCATGCTGTTGGATATGAGAATGGCAGCTCCTCCCACATGCAGGTGGTTGCGGGGCGAGTTTGCTGAGAGGACTGCATAGCCTGGGACTTCAATATGAGAGTTGAAGTTTAAGTGAGTTTCACTTATAAGCATTATATCCGTGTTATGATAATTCATAAATTGGCTGAGTTCATCTATTTTGCGTCTAAGTCCGTTAGCATTCCATATACCAATATGGAGAGCAGTCATATTGTGATTTTACTGTGAGCTGCATAATAAATGAGAAGGAAAGTGTGGCGTAAGCACATTTGCTGGTTTATTTGACATGAGTTCGCCGAGAGCGGATTAGGAAGGAGAATATATGTTTGTTTAGTATGTTATGCTGCTGTTATACCTCTAGTGCCGTGACTGATTGATTGCCTTGTGATAGAGTTTTATTTTAAGGCAAGATACTTTTTAGAGCATTCGAGCGGGGAGAAGACCCACTATGCTGCATTTTGGATATAGGATCAGGGATTGAAAGTATAATTTGAGAGGAGTTAGCAGGCCTAGGCTAAGATGACCTTGGCTACACTGAAATTCGATATTATGGCCAAAATTAAATAGTTACTCAAAAGTTAAAGACATTGAACTATTCAAGGGTAAAAGGATTAAGTATGAAGAGGAAAAGTTATTAGCGGTCAAAAATAGATACATTAAAAAGTGAGAGACAGTAGGTTTGGATCTATACGTTATGAGAAACAGACAAAACATACTTAGGTCAAGGTTTTTAGATTGAAGATGGTATTAAATGCACAGGTTAATTAGATAGGGTCAATGGATCAAGGATTTGGGTTGATAAGTAAGTTTGTTTGAAGGGAGAAAGCAACAGATAAGCGAAGTTATTTTGGTTTGAAAAGATCAAATTAGTTTAGTTATTTACGACCTCTTGTTGTCTCTTATTTTGGTTAGTAGATTTTGCTAAGCATTTTCCAAAAAATTTGGGAGTCTGTTTTCTTGCTTATATGCGATTTAAGATTAATCTGGAGAATGCATCTAAACTTTGAATTAAGGGAAATTCAGAGGATTTTGCGTTGTTTAAGAGCTCATTATGTTGTAGCTCTAGTTACTTGAACTATATTAGTGAGCATCTGGTAAACGTTTATTGAAAGCAATACAAATTATTTGAAAGAAACAATCAAATGGATATTTTAGAAGAGAAGAAGTCAGGGAGGTGACAAAGTTATTCTTTCAAATACTAAATATCGTTTGTTAAAGGGAGAGGAATATATATTTACTTGCTGTCAAAAACAAATGCATTTAAAAAAAAAAAAAAAAAAAAAAAAAAAAAAACCAAGAAAAAATTTAGAAAACTTGATAATAACATCATCGTATTAAAAGGGAGAAGAGTATATATTTATTAACTGTCAAAAATAAATACATTTGAAAAGGAACAAACGAAAATATCCTTGGATAGGTTAGCTTCAATCAAAAGGTTTGAAATGTATTTTATTTGAATAGAAATTAATTTCCATTGTATGCAAAACAAAATAGTGTAGTTGAGCCAAGTAGGAACGGAAAAGGTAACAAGATTGTTCTTTCAAATGGTTAGTGATGAAGGAGAGGAATATATATTTGTTTAGAGCCGAACCTTAGATACATTTATAGAGAACGGAAAAGGAACAATATAAAAATATATTTGGATAAACTTTTATCAAATTCATTTATCGAAAACAGTGTACTGAGTAAGCAAAAGATAATTTTATGAATAGAAAAGGTAGTAAAATAATATTGCTCAATCATTTTAAAAGGAGAGGAATATATATTTATTTACTGTCGAAGGCAAACACATTTTGGAAAAAGAAGAAAGGAACAAAGTAAGCTTGGTAAAAATATTCTTTAAAATTGTTTAAAATTGAAGAATAAGATCTTTTTGAAAAACGAAAAGGAACAAACAAAGAATATACTTGGATAGGTAACTTGGGTCACAGGGTTTAAATTATGTTTTATTTAAACAGAAAATAATTTCCGATGCATACAAACGAAAATAGTGTACTTAAGTCAAGTAGGAACGGTAGAGGTGACGTGATTGTTCTTACAAATAGACTGTTAGAATAGGGAAAAGAGACAAAAGAATGTAAGTTAGTGTAAATATGTTTATAAAAATGGAAAAAGGAACAAACAAAAACGTACTTGGGTCACTATAATTTGACTAAATAAAATTCGCAAAGGAAATGGCATTTATTTGATCACGAGTTTAAGTGAGTTTAAATTCGGATATTATTTCGTTAAAGCACTTAAAATGGCTTGGGCGCCATCGACAAACTTTGAGAGCGATTTGGTTAGCTTAGAGCCAAATCGAAAATTTTATACATGGACAGCTAGCATACGAAGCAGGGCGGTAGCAGGAGTATACTCCAAGGAACAAACAAGATAAACATGTGTTTTGGACTAGAGTATAGTTAGTTATATATGTATAGTTAAAAAGGAACAAGTTTGAACATATACTTGGGTCAGAAGTATAGTTCTGAGAGAAAAGTAAGAGCAGAAAAGGGTCAAAACACGCAAAGTGAGTAACTCGAGCTCAGCAGCAAGCGGAATTAATACCAAACAAGCATCCGAGACTGCAAGCACTTGAGAAAATTAAGAACGGAAAACATTTTATAAATGGAGAGGTAGATTTATTTATTGTTAAGACATAAATATATTTTGTTAAAACCGAAGGAACAAACATAAATATGTAATTGGGTCAGAAAAGAAGAATTAGGAGCGGAAAGAGTCAAATCACAAAATTAATATCGTTTTTTAAAAAGGAGTAAATAAAAATACAGTTAAAATAGTATAAACGGAAAAATAGATAGACAAAAACAAAATTGGGTTTATTTAATTTAAAAGCGGAAAAGAGTCAAATCAGTTTATAAAATAGATGTCGTTTAAAAGAGGTAAGAAGTAAAGATATATTCAGATAAATTAAAAGTATAAATCTATGGAAATCAGTTTTCCAAAGAACGCAAACGAAACTAGTGCAATGAAAAAATAAACAAAAACAAAATGGATTTTGAGAAGAACGAGGTAATAAAAGATTTAATTTTTAGGAGAAAAAGAAATTTAATCCAGTTTTTATACCCTGAACCCATTAAAAATGGGTAAAAGGGGTATTATGTTTTTGTGCAAAATCCAAATGTATGTAACAGGCAGAAGGAAGCATCTCCGACCCCATAAAGTATATATATTCTTGATCAGCATTAATAGCCGAGTCGATCTAGCCATGTCCGTCTGTCTGTCCGTCCGTCCGTCCGTCCGTCCGTATGTATGAACGCAAGGATCTCAGAACCTATAAGAGCTAGAGACTTGAAATTTTAAATGTAGATGCTCCTAGTTCCTACGCAGATCGAGTTTGTTTCCGATAATCGATAACTTGCCCCGTTTCCAAGTAATCGATAAAAATGTATATCGATATCCTGTTTTTTAAGCAATTTTGGTAAATAATAAGAGCTAGAGTTACCAAACTTGACATGTTGCTTCTAGAAAAGTATATATATATCGATTATCTTTCATTTTATACCTATCGCCACCTCCCCGCTACTCTCTATCTATAAGCGCGCGCTGCATTTGGTGTTGGAATATGAGGGTTCAGGGTATCCCCTAGTCGGGAGCTCCCGACTAGAACCTCTTACTTGTTTTTTTTTTTTTAACAATATATATCTGACTGTTGCGATGATATATATAAGACGGCGACCCAAAACTATACCTTGGCTAACCGTGGGTTAGTGGTATGATTCGAGTGGTTTTCCGCGGACGCCATCTAGTGGACCATGCGGATACGGTAGTTTTTCCTGGAGGCCCAATAGGTACGTTTTGTTGCAATCAAAAGACTGTTCGTTGGTAGTATTGGTGTGTAGCCTTTGTGGGTATGTGTTCTTTTGCTTAAGTTTGCTCACATAGGCCGCTCAGTTCCAATCAGACTGAGCTCCCAGTACCCGAGTCAAACATTGGTAAAGCTGTTTATAGGTTAGTTTTTGGCAGAGTGGTCTGCAGTTTATTATTTTGCTTATGTTTGCTCACATAGGCCGCTCAGTTCCAATCAGACTGAGCTCCCAGTACCCGAGTCAAACATTGGTAAAGCTGTTTATAGGTTAGTTTTTGGCAGAGTGGTCTGCAGTTTATTATTTTGCTTATGTTTGCTCACATAGGCCGCTCAGTTCCAATCGGACTGAGCTCCCAGTACCCGAGTCAAACATTGGTAAAGCTGTTTATAAAACTGGTAATTGGCAGAGCGGTGTGTAGTGTGTGGATTTTTCGATGTTTCAACTAATTTCAATTTGTTTGCTTGGGCTGAGTATCCGTGTCAATTGTTGGTTTGCTTGCCAGGGTGTATTATCCAGCAGCATCAGTAAAATTGACCAGTATTAGGTCATGTTTTTTCATCATTGCTGCTGGTTTTTTGTTGCGTGGTTGTGCTTAGCGGCAGCACTGGTATTGTGTAGTTAATTTATTTTGAGTGTTGTTAGGATTATTATGGCGGGGAAGTTGGTTTGGTTTTGTTTTCGGGTTGTTTTGTAGGTTAAGTTTAGTGTGCCCTTATTGTGTTGGTTGATTTGTTCCTAGCTGTATGCTGGCTATGTCTTGGAGTAATCTAGGGTTGTGTTGAGTAAGCGTTTGGGTGATTGGGCCATTTGGTGGCCTTAGGGATTCAATGATTCGTTCGACTGTCTGTAGTTCGTTGTTCAGGGCTCGGAGTTCATGGTTGATTTGGTTTATTCTGCTTGCGCTCATTGGGAAGCGAAGTGTGAAGTACCTTTCTGTGGAGTCTGGGTCGTATGGAAGGCTTGAACGTAGTGTAGTTGTTCTTTGTAGTAGTTGTTGTTTGTGGCTTTGTAGTCTCTCATAGTAGTCTGCTTGTTGTAATGGCGTAAGTTGGCTATTTGTTGGGGGTGGTTGAGTAATGTGTTGCCTTAGTGGTTTGATGTATTTGTTAACATGCTGCAGGTATCTATCATGGCTTCTGGCTAGACGGAATGGTATGTATGGTTTGGTAATTAGTTTTGTAATTTCTGTATTTGAGTGGTGGCTTATTTGGTTAGCATATTTGGTAGAGGATTTGTCGTAAGTTTCCTCGAAAGTGGGGATCTTAAGGTTACTGTGGAGAGTGCTGTTTCTAGTGAGCCAGGGGGCATTTGTGGAGTTTCGGATCGTGGTGCTTTGAAAGGCAGCAACTCTGTTGATTTGGGTTTGACTAGTGAGAGCTCCCCAAATGGGTAGTGCGTAGTGCCAAACGGGGGCAATGAGTTGTTTGTAGAGCAGGACTTTGGAGTTAGTTGGAAGTTTGCTGTTGTTGTTCAGTAGCCAGTCAAGTTTAGTTCTGCGGGCTTTTAATTTTGTGACAAGGTTTGCAGTGTGCTTGCAGAAGTTAAGTTTTTTGTCTAATATTACTCCCAGGTATGGGTGTGAGTCTTTTGTTTCAATGGTTTGGTTCATTATTTTGGGTGCGATAACATGTATATTTTCGTTTTTGAGGGAGAACAGGACATGGGCCGTTTTGTTTGGGTTGATTTTGATGCACCATTTGTTTGTCCACTCAGTTAGAGGTTCGAGCATTCCCTCCACTTGACAGATGGCAGTAGTGGCCGTTCTTGCGGCAGACATGACAACTGTGTCATCAGCGTATGTGGCTAGCAGAGTTGTTATGTTTTGGGAGAGGTTAATTAGGTTGGTGTCGGGGGTGGGTAGGTCAGATGTATATATTGTATAGAGGATGGGTCCCAGAACACTGCCTTGTGGAACTCCAGCCGTGATGGCTTTTGGAGTTGATCGGGCTCCTTCATGGCATTCGACCATGAATGTTCGGTTGGTTAGGTAATGGCATATGGTAGCGTAGAGAATGGGGGAGAGGAGGGATTTTAATTTGTAGAAAAGACCTGGGTGCCAGACTCGATCAAAGGCTTCCTGTATGTCAAGGAAAACCGCTGAGCAGTAATTATTTGCTTCGTAGGCTTTGAGTATAAATTGGGTAACTCGAGCTAGTTGTTGTTCAGTGTTATGTTTGTATCGGAAGCCAAATTGGTGGCTGGGAATGGCATTGGTGAAGTTTCTGGATTCATACATGCGTTTTATGAGAATTCTTTCTAGGATTTTTGATAATCCAGATAGTAGACTGATGGGTCTATATGAAGCAAGGAGTTCTGTAGGTTTTCCTGGTTTTGGAATCATGGTAACTATGGCTGTTTTCCATTGTTGTGGGAAGTGGCCAAGTCGTAGTGAATTGTTGAAAATTAGTATAAGGTATAGTAGGGCTCTGTCTGGTAGTGCTTTAATAGTTTTGTTATCTATTCTGTCAAGTCCTGGGGCTTTGTTGTTTTCTAGTCCTTTTATTAGGTCTTTAACTTCTGGGAGTGTGACAGGGCGGAATCTGGGGTTGTCTGTTGGCGACGGGGTTGTTATTTGGCTTGTGATATTTTGGCGTTCTTCGTCTGTGTTTAGTAGGAAAGGTTTGAATCTTGATTCAAGATGGTTTGCGAATGTTTCTGCTTTTTCTAGGGTCGTTTTGCACCAGTTATTAATACTCTGGTTATTGTTTTGGCCTGTGGTAGTGTTGTGGCTTCTGACTGGTAGGTTGGGGGCGGATTGTCTTTTTATTTGTTTGGTGAATCTCCATAGTTTTTGCATGCTGTACCTGTCTTTGGGGTCAATGCTTTGTAGGGTCCTATCTAGCCGTCTAGTTTTCTGGTCCTCTAGTGCTTTTTTGAGTCGCTTTGATGTGATTTTATGTAGTCTTTTGGCAGTGTTATTACGAAGTATGAGATTTATATTAAAGTATTTATATTAAAAGTAGCGTTTAACTATTAGCATGTTTTGAATGCGTCTATTAGGTGTGTAGTGTATTCGAAAGCGACTGTTGATTGGGAGATGAGAGGATGTTGTTGAGGCATAGGTGGCTGCTTGGTGAATATTTCTGGTAAGTATGTCAACGGCGTCTTCAATGTCCTGTCCTGATGTTATTTCAGTGTTAAGATGTATGTTTTGGTCAAGCCAGAGTTGGAATTTTTTGGTGCTAGCATTAGTTGGAAGCATGGGTTTTTTAAAGGGTATGACTTCTGGTTTGCTCAGCAGGTTCATTAGGAGAGGGAGATGGTCAGAACCTAAATCAAGTGAGGATTTGATGTGTAGGCGGTCGTGTTGGATACCGCAGTAGATTGCGAAATCAATGGCCGAGGGCCTTTTTCGTTGGTCATATGGAAAGTGGGTGGGTGAGCCAGTGGCAAGGATATTGTAATTATGGGTCCTTAGAGAGGTGATAAGTTCGTTTCCTCGGTTACAAGCTCGCGTGTTACCCCACCAGCGGTGCTTTGCGTTCCAATCTCCGGCAATTAGGAACCTTGGTTCAAGAAGCTTAAAAATTAGGTTGAAGGCTTCACTAGTTAGGCCTCTTAACGGCGGGCAGTAGATGGCTGCTATTTTAAGGAGTGGTTGATTTGGAAAGGTAACGCAGATTGGTATGCATTGTATGGCCAGGGTGCTGATTTTTGGGAGGGCCATGTGCTCTATGTTATGGTTGATGATGACCGCTGAGCCTCCTCTTCTTCTGTTGGTTGGATGGTTGGCCAAATATATGTCATGTGCCTTTATGATGATGGTGTCTGAGTCAGTAAGGTGGGTTTCTGACACCAGGACAATATCAATGTTGTATTGATGGATATGCGCTTCGAGTTCTGTAGTTTTGTTTAGTATTCCACCTGCATTCCATGTAATGATCCTAAGGTCATTTTGTTGGTTATTATTGGGGTTGTTGTTAGGCATGTTGGTTGACTTGTTGCTATGTGCAGTGTTATTGTGGTAAGTATTTGTCCTAGGGTGAGTAATCTGTTTGAAAGGAATTTTTTGTGTTTAAATGGTTGTCAACAGAGGCAGGCTAGGATTGATGATTCAGTTATTGGCTGTTAGAGAGAGCTATGTTGGTGTAGTGTGTTGTAGTGATAGACTGCTTTTTAGGTTGGCCTTCAATGGCAGTTTATTCATGTTTTTAGGATAGGTAACAATATTAAAATTAGTTAAATAGTAGTTTTAGTTATAACTTAATATTTGTTTTGTTGTCCTTCAGTGGAAATATATATATATATATTATTTTTTTTTATTCAGTTCTTAAGGCTAATTTTAATAGTAGTTATATTTTAATAGTAATGTTTATGTAGTAGTTTATTTATTAGTTTACTTTATTTTATTCTAATTTTGTATTTTTGTATTTATTTATGGTGATGTTGTGTGGTTGTCCCAGGCATGCAGGTAGGCCCTCATTTGTTCTGCCATATATGCTATGTCCTCAGGGTTGGTGGTAGGGAGGGGAGTATATTGTGGAGTATATTGCGGACGTTCATGTTGGTTGATTATTACTCGTGGAGGAGGGCGTCGTATGAGTGGAGCATGGAATGTGTTTGGTGTAACTGGCGAGGTCCAGGGCGATCTAGGCTGAGTTGCAGTATCCTGAGTTAGGTTCCGTGAGGGGGGGTATTGTGCTCGGAGCATGTCCGTTGGGTTATACCTGGTTTGCCTTATTTCGGGCTTTATCGAGTTGTTGAATATTGGTTCATTAATCCAGCCCAGGGAGCTTAGAGCCTGGTTAGCAAGGTTTGTTTGGTTGTCCATTGGGATTTTTCGCAGGGCTTCCTTGTACACTGGACATCCTCTAAATATGGCTACATGGTTTCCACTGCAGTTTGCGCATTTTCCATTGACATCCCTGGGCTTGGTGCATTCGTGTGATGGATGCGATTCTGCACATTTTTTTTTTTTTTTTTTACAATATATACTAGCCTGTTGCATGGTACATATAGAAGACGGGGCCCAAATCTCTACCAGTGGATAACCAATGGTAAGATTCGAGGAGTATCCGCAAACGCCACTGAGTGGACCACGCGGCAACGGTCGTTTTAATTGGAGGCTTTTAATGGAAAGCAGTTTTAACGGCCAGGTAGGGCTGTATGTTATAGGGTTGGAGAGTCAGGTGAGACTTTGTGGCTTCAACTTGCTCCCCTAGGCTGCACATGCCAGATTGGCAGGGCCCCTGGTATCTGAGTCAAGTTTGGTAAAGCGTCGTTTTAATTGGAGGCTTTTAATGGAAAGCAGTTTTAACGGCCAGGTAGGGCTGTATGTTATAGGGTTGGAGGGTCAGGTGATACTTTGTGGCTTCAACTTGCTCCCCTAGGCTGCACATGCCAGATTGGCAGGGCCCCTGGTATCTGAGTCAAGTTTGGTAAAGCAGTTTTGACGGCCAGGTAGAGCTGTATGTTATAGGGTTGGAGAGTCAGGTGAGACTTTGTGGCTTCAACTTGCTCCCCTAGGCTGCACATGCCAGATTGGCAGGGCCCCTGGTATCTGAGTCAAGTTTGGTAAAGCAGTTTTGACGGCCAGGTAGGGCTGTATGTTATAGGGTTGGAGGGTCAGGTGAGACTTTGTGGCTTCAACTTGCTCCCCTAGGCTGCACATGCCAGATTGGCAGGGCTCCTGGTATCTGAGTCAAGTTTGGTAAAGCAGTTTTAACGGCCAGGTAGGGCTGTATGTTATAGGGTTGGAGAGTCAGGTGAGACTGTGTGGCTTCAACTTGCTCCCCTAAGCTGCACATGCCAGATTGGCAGGGCTCCTGGTATCCGAGTCAAGTTTGGTAGAGCAGTTTTAACGGCTAGGTGGGGCTGTATGTTATAGGGTTGGAGAGTCAGGTGAGACTATGTGGCTTCAGCTTGCTCCCTTAGGCTGCACATGCCAGATTGGCAGGGCTTCTGGTATCTGGGTCAAGTTTGGTAGAGCAGTTTTAACGGCTAGGTGGGGCTGTATGTTGTAGGGTTGGAGAGTCAGGTGAGACTATGTGGCTTCAACTTGCTCCCCTAGGCTGCACATGCCAGGTTGACAGGGCTCCTGGTATCTGAGTCAAGTTTGGTAGAGCAGTTTTAACGGCTAGGTAGGGCTGTATGTTATAGGGTTGGAGAGTCAGGTGAGGCTAGGTGGCTTCAACTTGCTCCCCTAAGCTGCACATGCCAGATTGGCAGGGCTCCTGGTATCCGAGTCAAGTTTGGTAGAGCAGTTTTAACGGCTGGGTGGGGCTTTATTTACCGTTCGACGCAAAGGAACAAACGCAATGTCGGTCTGGATTCCAGAGCCCAGCTCCATGCCTGGTCGACAGACAGAGAAATGGGGACTGGGATCCAGACTGTTTTTTTTATTCATTTAATACACAGTGTACTTACAATGAATTAAGTGACATATTATATAAATATCAAGTGAAGTTGCCCGGCCTAGGCGTGGGGATTGCTGTCAAATTATTATTTGAGGACTGGAAAAATTCCCAAGTGTCTGGAAGCTACCCAGTCAGATAGCCGTTGCACCTGAATGAGCTGGAGTCGCCAGCTTGACCACCGTTGATCCTGCCGCCAGATGCCATTAGTATGGGTGCTTGAGAGACGAAGCATCAAGGCCTTTTTCCATTGTGTGGGATGTCGCAGTCTGAATTTCTGTAAGTAGGCAACCCTTTGACAACGAGTTGTGCGGAGCCATCTGAGTGGTTCGTTAGCGTAACGGGATCTTTGTTTTAGCTGCCTTTCAGCCAGTTGCAATTGGATGAGTTGTCGTGTCCTGCAAATGGTCCTTGTCTTAGGCCCTCGTTGTGGTACAAATATGTAAAGGTTTGCTGCCATCATAAACAATGTAGCAAGTGTGCACATGGTGTTGCACACTGCTCCTTGATCCGCACTGGTGGCCACGACCTGATGCGTGGCAGCCTGCTGCGTCTGTGGATTAGGATGCGAGCTTGGTGTCTCTGGACTGGGAGGAATGAGAGCTCCTGGCCTTGTAGGGGCAGCGAGAGTTGTGGACAGCTGCATAGCAAACGGGCTGCTTCGTCTGTCCTGAAGGTAGTTGGGCTGCACCACAGTTTGACTCAGCAGTTCTTGTATGTCAAAGACAAGATAGTCTCTGAGACTGGGTGAGCGTTGTAGCGGATGTGACTGCCCATGAGGAGGTAGTTCCTGCTGCTGGACCTGCTGTGACTGCTGCTGTTGCGCTAGACGACCCAGAGGTAAGTGTTTCCGAAGCATTTCTGCGTATCTTCTTCTAACACCTAGGTGACGTTGTGGGAGTCTTGCTTTAAGGGCAATATTTTTGGCCTCCTCATTGCTGTGGTTGCTGAGCCGAGCCCAGTACCTGGAGCAAGCCTCATGGTATATTTTTTCCACCGGCGCGACCTTCAGATCAGTGTGGATGTTTTGGTTTCGCACGTACCAAGGGGCTCCAGCAATGGTTCGCAATATCTTTTTTGCGCAACTTGGATACGCTCGAATTGACCTTCGCATAGAAGTGGTCCCCAGGCCGGAAGTGCGAACTGCCATATTGGGGCTATGAGCTGCTTATAAAGGGTTACCTTGCATTTTAATGGTAGCTTGCTCCTTTCAGATATTAACCAGTGCAGCTTTTTGGCCCTGTCTCTAACCCTGGCAACAATGGTGGTGACGTGGCTGCTCAAAAGAAGCTTTTTATCGATTTGCACTCCTAGGTATGAAATCCTTTCTTCGGTGGTAAGCCGTTGATCCAAAATTCTTGGGGAAAGAATTGGCATCTGCAGGTTTCTCCAAGTGTGCATTATGTGCTTTGTTTTAGAAGTGTTGATGCTAATGCTCCACTTTTGCGTCCATGTTGTAATAGTGGCAAGGAAGAACTCCAAGTTGGCAATGGCATCTTCTTGCGAGTTTGCCGATGACAAGATGGCCGTGTCATCTGCATAAGTTGCCAGGATCAGCTTGTCTAAACGTGACGGTGCAGGTAGGGGCATGTCTGATGTGTATAGGGTGTACAGTACGGGCCCTAAAACACTACCCTGCGGAACGCCGGCGCAGATTTCTTTTCGGCTGGAACGCGTACCTCCACAGCAGTCCACAATGAATGTGCGTTCGCTTAGATAGCTATCCATAACTCGGTAGAGGACTTCCGGCAATAGTTGCTTGAGCTTAAATCGCAGTCCGTCATGCCAGACACGGTCAAACGCCTCCTGAATGTCCATATAGACCGCAGAGCAGTATTTATTGTCCTCGTATGCTTCTAGTATGAACTGGGTAACTCGACCCAGTTGTTGTTCAGCAGCATGCTCGCGTCTGAAACCGAATTGGTGGCTCGGAATTGCGTTAGTGATGTTGTCCAATTGGAACATCCGGCGCAGCAGCAGTCGTTCAAAGATTTTTGAAAAGCCAGCAAGCAAGCTTATTGGCCTGTATGATCCAAGCTGATCAGAGGGCTTGCCTGGCTTTTGGATCATTGTGATCTTGGCACATTTCCACTTGTAAGGAAAGTGTCCAAAGCGAAGGATACCGTTAAAAATAAGGATAAGGTACAGTACAGCCGACTGTGGCAGTTCCTTGATCGTGCGATTATCAATTCGGTCAATCCCCGGAGACTTTTTTGTTTGCAGCGCTTTGATAATGGCTTGTACTTCTCCTAGCGTGACTGGAGGGAAGCTGAGTTCACCTTGGGCCAGCGGTAGCGATACTTGCATCTCGACATGGCTCTTGTCAGAGGGCAGCGTGGTGATCAGTGGCCTAAGCCTTTGTTCAAGGTGCTGCGCAAACGCTTCGGCTTTTTCCTCGGTGGTCTTGCACCACAGGGGAGCCCCAGTTCCCTCAGTGTGTTTCCTCACTGGTAAATTTGGTGCGGGCTGCCTTTTGATATTCCCCGTTAGCCGCCATAACTTTTGCATGCTGTATCTATCCCTTGCATCGATAGATTCCAGCAACTCATCAAGTCTTCTCGCCTTGGCCTCTTTGATTTCCCTGCTAATGCTGTTGGCTAATCTGTTGTGTGCTTGCCTAGCGGCCGGGTTGTGGTATGCCTGTATGTGGCGTTTGATCAGTCGCTTGGCCTCAATCATTTGTTGTATGCGCCTGTTGATTGTGTAGTTATACCTTGGTTGTCCTCGGTTAGGCTGGTGAGTTAGGTTTGTTGCAAATTCCGCTGCAGAGTGGATATTATTTTCCAGTATATCTACCGCCTCGTCAATATCATCGCCACAATGAAGCTCAGTATTCAAATTGATGTGCATGTTTAGCCACAATTGAAATTTGGGTATGCTCGCATTTGCAGGGAGAAGATGACACTTGTGTTCACCTTCTGCTGGCTTACTCAGTAGTTCAATCTGCAGCGGCAAATGATCTGATCCTAGGTCGTTAGAGGTGCTAATTTTTAGTAGGCTATACTGCACACCTTTATATACTGCAAAGTCAATGGCTGTCGGGGACTGGCGCGCATTATTTGGGAAGCGCGTTGACGAGCCAGTTGCCAGGATGTCAAGATTCTGCTGCTGCACACTTTTAAGGAGTAGATTGCCCCTGCGGTTTGATCTGCTGTTGCCCCACCAATAACTCCTGGCATTCCAGTCACCAGCAGCAATAAATTTAGCACCAAGCTGTCTAAATACATGGTTGAAATCTTGAACCAGCCACTGTTCCCGCGGGGGGCAGTATATGGCCGCAACATTAATGACCGAGCCATTTAACAATGTAATTGCAACTGGCGCACACTGAATTTTCTCCAAGGTTGTCGGCGTGAGCGCTATGTGTTGGATTGTGCGCTTAACTAGGATGGCTGCACCTCCACGCCGAATGTTAGAAGGGTGGTTTGCCAGGTAAGTGTAGTATCCTCTTATATCAATAGCTTCTTCATCCCGTAGGTAGCTTTCAGCTATTAACATTACGTCAATTTCGTTTTGCAGCATAAATAACTCCATCTCTTCCAGTTTATTATGTAGCCCGGCTGCATTCCAGGCTACAATTTTAAGCCCGTTGGTGTTGAGTCTGGCATATATGTTATGCCCATTTCTCTCTGAGGAGGAAGTGATGGAGTTGGCGTCGTAGCTAGACATTTTGGTTACTATTGACGCGCTCCATGGTAGACATGAGAGTGCTTACGGTAGCCATCATACTCGTCATTAGATCCACTAATCTGTCAATTTTACTTTCCAGGTTACTGTTATTGGCAGGGGCAACTGGGCTCCTTCGTTGTTCAACCATTATGTTGATCAGCTGATCAAGTTTTCGGCTGAGGTCATCTCGCGGGTATGTAGTTCGCGGAGAGCTGCGGCTGCGGCTCCTGTGTTGCTGGCGCGTTTCTGCAGGATGCACCATCGCTTGCTGCGTTGTTCGCTCCTGATAATGCACATGCTGGTGGCGCTGAGGCGGCTGATTGCTGTGCTCAGCTCTCGAATCATGTTGCTGTTGTTGAGGCTGCTGACGAGTTGTTTGGCGCTTTGCGGTCTGCTTCTGCACTTGGGAGCGCTCATCTGGCAGGCCAGTTTTAAGGGCGGCTGCATAGCTCCTTGCAGCTCGAGGCATAGGCTGCTGGTGCTGCACCTGCTGACGGAATGGGTTGTGCTGCTGCTGCTGCTGCTCAGATGGCCGCTGTGGTTGTTGCTGTTGTGCCTGCTGGCGCTGGACAACTGGAGGCCGAAGCGGTTGCTGCTCTGGTCGCCCCTGTTGCCTTCCAGAGCTAATTGGAATGGTCGGTTCACCAAGCTGAAATAGCAATCTATTGGCTCTTTGTAGAACGGAAGGCTCCCTATTTTTAGCGTTGTTCTTGAAGAAGATGCAGCCCCTGTAACTGGCTGGATGTGGGCCCTTACAATTAGCACATTTCGCTTCTGCACTAGGCGCCTTATTACAGAGAGTTGATGGGTGCTCTTGTCCGCACTTTACGCATCTAAATATGCGGCGACAGTAGTTTTTTGTGTGTCCAATCTGTTGGCAACGGTGGCACTGCACAACATCCGTATTTCTTATTGGCTTTTCGACCTTGACTCGCTGGCCTCCCAAGACTGTCAAGTCGAAAATTTCGTTATTGTTCTTTTTAGGTTCAAGCTCAACTTGGAAGAGATCAAGAGGCTCGCCAGTGAACCGCTTCTTGATAGCATTAACAAATCTGACGTTGTGTCCCTTGTCGCTTAGCTTCTGCTTGATCCAGTCATTAGGAGTAGCTCGATGAAGGTGTCTAATTACAACCCTGAAGCCACGGTCGCTGCTCAGTTGGTAAGTATGAGACTCAACACCACATTCTTCAAAGAATCTTACTAGTGCGCGGTAATTTTTTTTTAAATTCGTCTGTTGGCCGACCGGGCGCTGTCCGCAAACACGTCCGCTCGCCTCGACCGCCACAGAGAGATTTTTTTATTGTTACTCATTTCTACTTGGATTAAATTGCAAACAGAAATTTTAGAAACAGTGTTGGAGCACTTAAAACTATGCAACATTCTCCAGTTTGCAAGGTGGAGAGGAACATGATAAGGAGATACATTTAACATTTAATCTCGACTGGCCTACATTTAAACATAACAGACTCTGTACATTTAACATATTAGCCTAGGTCAGTTGGCTGAGGGAAATTTCTGCACGATCAGTTGGCAGGGCTGTCGTGTGAATGGCAAGTATACATAAATACAAAGGGGCACGCTGAAAAGCATGTAAGTAGCTGAAAACATTAAATTTAACAATTTTTTTGGCTAGATTATAACTAATAATTAATTATTAATTATATTCTATATCGCACCGCCTTGCGATGCGCTGGCCGTCTGCCTCGGGCCTTACGGTGCTCAGCTCTCGAATCATGTTGCTGTTGTTGAGGCTGCTGACGAGTTGTTTGGCGCTTTGCGGTCTGCTTCTGCACTTGGGAGCGCTCATCTGGCAGGCCAGTTTTAAGGGCGGCTGCATAGCTCCTTGCAGCTTGAGGCATAGGCTGCTGGTGATGCAGCTGCTGACGGAATGGGTTGTGCTGCTGCTGCTGCTGCTCAGATGGCCGCTGTGGTTGTTGCTGTTGTGCCTGCTGGCGCTGGACAACTGGAGGCCGAAGCGGTTGCTGCTCTGGTCGCCCCTGTTGCCTTCCAGAGCTAATTGGAATGGTCGGTTCACCAAGCTGAAATAGCAATCTATTGGCTCTTTGTAGAACGGAAGGCTCCCTATTTTTAGCGTTGTTCTTGAAGAAGATGCAGCCCCTGTAACTGGCTGGATGTGGGCCCTTACAATTAGCACATTTCGCTTCTGCACTAGGCGCCTTATTACAGAGAGTTGATGGGTGCTCTTGTCCGCACTTTACGCATCTAAATATGCGGCGACAGTAGTTTTTTGTGTGTCCAATCTGTTGGCAACGGTGGCACTGCACAACATCCGTATTTCTTATTGGCTTTTCGACCTTGACTCGCTGGCCTCCCAAGACTGTCAAGTCGAAAATTTCGTTATTGTTCTTTTTAGGTTCAAGCTCAACTTGGAAGAGATCAAGAGGCTCGCCAGTGAACCGCTTCTTGATAGCATTAACAAATCTGACGTTGTGTCCCTTGTCGCTTAGCTTCTGCTTGATCCAGTCATTAGGAGTAGCTCGATGAAGGTGTCTAATTACAACCCTGAAGCCACGGTCGCTGCTCAGTTGGTAAGTATGAGACTCAACACCACATTCTTCAAAGAATCTTACTAGTGCGCGGTATTTTTTTTTTAAATTCGTCTGTTGGCCGACCGGGCGCTGTCCGCAAACACGTCCGCTCGCCTCGACCGCCACAGAGAGATTTTTTTATTGTTACTCATTTCTACTTGGATTAAATTGCAAACAGAAATTTTAGAAACAGTGTTGGAGCACTTAAAACTATGCAACATTCTCCAGTTTGCAAGGTGGAGAGGAACATGATAAGGAGATACATTTAACATTTAATCTCGACTGGCCTACATTTAAACATAACAGACTCTGTACATTTAACATATTAGCCTAGGTCAGTTGGCTGAGGGAAATTTCTGCACGATCAGTTGGCAGGGCTGTCGTGTGAATGGCAAGTATACATAAATACAAAGGGGCACGCTGAAAAGCATGTAAGTAGCTGAAAACATTAAATTTAACAATTTTTTTGGCTAGATTATAACTAATAATTAATTATTAATTATATTCTATATCGCACCGCCTTGCGATGCGCTGGCCGTCTGCCTCGGGCCTTACGGTGCTCAGCTCTCGAATCATGTTGCTGTTGTTGAGGCTGCTGACGAGTTGTTTGGCGCTTTGCGGTCTGCTTCTGCACTTGGGAGCGCTCATCTGGCAGGCCAGTTTTAAGGGCGGCTGCATAGCTCCTTGCAGCTTGAGGCATAGGCTGCTGGTGATGCAGCTGCTGACGGAATGGGTTGTGCTGCTGCTGCTGCTGCTCAGATGGCCGCTGTGGTTGTTGCTGTTGTGCCTGCTGGCGCTGGACAACTGGAGGCCGAAGCGGTTGCTGCTCTGGTCGCCCCTGTTGCCTTCCAGAGCTAATTGGAATGGTCGGTTCACCAAGCTGAAATAGCAATCTATTGGCTCTTTGTAGAACGGAAGGCTCCCTATTTTTAGCGTTGTTCTTGAAGAAGATGCAGCCCCTGTAACTGGCTGGATGTGGGCCCTTACAATTAGCACATTTCGCTTCTGCACTAGGCGCCTTATTACAGAGAGTTGATGGGTGCTCTTGTCCGCACTTTACGCATCTAAATATGCGGCGACAGTAGTTTTTTGTGTGTCCAATCTGTTGGCAACGGTGGCACTGCACAACATCCGTATTTCTTATTGGCTTTTCGACCTTGACTCGCTGGCCTCCCAAGACTGTCAAGTCGAAAATTTCGTTATTGTTCTTTTTAGGTTCAAGCTCAACTTGGAAGAGATCAAGAGGCTCGCCAGTGAACCGCTTCTTGATAGCATTAACAAATCTGACGTTGTGTCCCTTGTCGCTTAGCTTCTGCTTGATCCAGTCATTAGGAGTAGCTCGATGAAGGTGTCTAATTACAACCCTGAAGCCACGGTCGCTGCTCAGTTGGTAAGTATGAGACTCAACACCACATTCTTCAAAGAATCTTACTAGTGAGCGGTAATTTTTTTTTAAATTCGTCTGTTGGCCGACCGGGCGCTGTCCGCAAACACGTCCGCTCGCCTCGACCGCCACAGAGAGATTTTTTTATTGTTACTCATTTCTACTTGGATTAAATTGCAAACAGAAATTTTAGAAACAGTGTTGGAGCACTTAAAACTATGCAACATTCTCCAGTTTGCAAGGTGGAGAGGAACATGATAAGGAGATACATTTAACATTTAATCTCGACTGGCCTACATTTAAACATAACAGACTCTGTACATTTAACATATTAGCCTAGGTCAGTTGGCTGAGGGAAATTTCTGCACGATCAGTTGGCAGGGCTGTCGTGTGAATGGCAAGTATACATAAATACAAAGGGGCACGCTGAAAAGCATGTAAGTAGCTGAAAACATTAAATTTAACAATTTTTTTGGCTAGATTATAACTAATAATTAATTATTAATTATATTCTATATCGCACCGCCTTGCGATGCGCTGGCCGTCTGCCTCGGGCCTTACGGTGGACAATTGGCTTCCACCGGGTACATGGCCGACTTATTGGCAAAAAATTTTGCAATTTGAATTGCGTGATGGCCACCGCTGCTGCTGCTGGATGTTGCACCGCTTGGGATGGATATGTCTTCTGCTGCTGGAGCTGATGAATGGTGATGGACAACACTAAGCACACACCCCGGATGCATGGAGAGTGAATCGCCGAATTTTCGCTTCTCCCAAAGCGCATATTGATGCCCGAAGGCTTAGTGATATGCAGCTTGCGCTGCATCATTTTTGCACGATCGGGTGGCGCTGTGTCCGGCCACTCGGCGTCGGGTGGATGACGCTTCGCCGGCTTCCGATTGTGCTTGACTGGCTGCTGACGCATTCGCTGGTCCAGTAGTGCAGGTAAGTGAGTGCGTGGCATTATTTTCATTTTGCGTTTTTTAACATTTCTGTTTTGTTTGCATGTACGGCGTCTGCTGGGCTGGATAACTGGCCTCTGGGCTGCCATCTTCCGCCTGCATCTTCGTCGCCGCTCCAATTTGACGGATTGTGCTAATTGCGGCTGCATTTGCTTTCATTTATTTGCCGTATTGACCACCGTCAAGCGGTGCATGTTTTGCAACTGCTTGCCCTGCAGGGCATTCTGCACAATTTGGAGACGCTGCGTCTGGCTAAGGGAGGCCGATTTGGCCACAATGTCACATTGCTGGAGTGGCTGCTGCCCCTTAACGGCTGGCTGCTGGATTGGCAGCTGTTTTTTTGTGCCAAGGGAGGCTGCTGGGGACGCCATCGATCGCTGCAGATGCGCTTGTTTGTCCAGATTGGGTACAGACTGCGCATTTTGCGGCTCGTGCTTGCGCCCATAGGAGGGCGTGGTGGCTGCCAACGGCTGTTGCTGCATATGCTGTTGCCCTCTCAGGGCAGGCTGCGGATTTGGCGGGCGTTTCTGGTGACCATAGGTGGCCTTGGAGGCTCCTATTGCCCAGCGCTTTAGTGCTTGCTGCCCCCAGAGGACAGGCATCGGTTTTGGCTGGCATTGCTGGTGGCCATAGGAGGCATTGGAGGCTCCTATTGACCAGTGCTGCTGTGCTTGCTGCCCACGTAGGACAGGCTGCGGATTCAGCAGGTGCTGTTGGTGCCCATATGAGGGCATGGTGGATACCGTTGGTTGTTGCTGCGTGGTCTGCTGTCCCCATAGGACAGACTGAGCATTATGCGGCTGCTGCTGGTGACCATAGGAGGCATTGGAGGCTCCTATTGACCAGTGCTGCTGTGTTTGCTGCCCACATAGGACAGGCTGCGGATTTAGCGGGCGTTGTTGGTGACCATAGGAGGCCATAGTGGATGCCATCGGCTGTAGCTGCTGGATCTGTTGTCGAGCCGAGTGGAGTTGCTGGTACTGAGGATGCCCTTCAGGCCGCTGGATAGGTCTATCTTGGGTAAGTGGATTCTGCAATATGTGCAAATTTGAATTAGTATTACCGTCCGTGGTCAAGTCCGAATTTGTCAGTTCGTATTGTTTTGTCCTACAGTGTGTGCTATAAGTTAGTGGTTGCTTGTCTTCATCATTGATACCTAGTTGCATCATTCCCTGCAACAGGTTCTCGAGCATCTGTCTTTCTTGCGGGTCCGTGTTGTCTACGTCCCGTACAAGTTTTGTCTCTAGGATATTGAAAATATGTTCAACGAGTGGGTCAGCTGGCTGCAGATTGTCAATTTCTATGTCATCAGTCAGTTGAAATTGTCGCATATTGTGCATAAGTGTCTGTTGTGTGGTTGGTATCTGAACTATGTTATCTTTTGGTGACCATTCTGAGCTGGACACATGAGTAGACTGCCTGTTAGTTTTGGGCACGCTGAATTTATTTTTACTACGCGCTATGGGTGCGCGTAGCAGCGTGTGCCCTCTATATTGTTTAACAAATGATTTGCCTTTTTGGCTACGGCTGAGTGAGGGAGTGGCATATTGATCATGATTAAATAATTCATTTAAGAAATCGATTGCATCCTCAGAGTTGAAATCAAATCCGAACTCCAAGGCTGCTTGCATATCTTTATAAATATATTTATTGATTTCGTCGATAGCATCTGTATATTCCAGATTGCGTTTATTAATATTCGCCTTATTGGTGGGCTGGCCGATAGCCAGTTGTTGTTCGTTGGCATAATTGTCGATGTTTACAAAATTAAACGCAGGTAGCCGATTTCCGTTTAATGGGTAGATTGCGGCTCTGCCTGTTTCTAAATTAGTGATTGTTTGTTTGTTCCGAGAGTTTTTAATGTACTCCGTCACTCGCTGGCCGTTTATCATTGTGTATCTTTTTTTACTCATTTCGAGTATCATTGGCGTCTGAGGAGCTACTAGCAGTTAAGCTGACTAGCGTCCTAGTGGCTCTTCCGTGCAATTTAGTTGCAGGATTGGAATTATTCTTGTTTTTGGCCACTATTTTCAAAAGTAGTTCAACTACTTGGTCCAATTTCATGGTCATTTGCATAATTGCAGTCATGTTGCTATTTAAAGCATTAATGGCTGAATTATTGGCCTGCTTTTGGCTTTCTTTTTGTTGCCATTGTTTGTTTTTCTGTTGCTGCTGCTTCTGCTGCTGCTGCTGATGAGTAGCGCCTGCTGTGTTTGGAACATTATCTGTTCCTGATTGGATATTCTGGCGCTGTTCTTCTTGTTCCATCTGAAGCTTCTTTTGGAACTTGACTAGGTGTTGTGCGGCCGGATTGTAAACCCGACCAGTATTGGCTCGCCCGCTGGTCACCTGACTATATGTCATCGTCGAGTTGGCAATGTTACTTTGCATCTTCTGGTGCTGCAGAGGCTGGAGATGACGATCCTGCTTGGACACCATATTATGCGTTCCTTGTTGACGCTTGTTGGCTGATGTCTGCTTTTGCTCGTGCTGGATGGGCATGACTCGTGCCCGGTTTGCTAATAGCTTAGCTTGCTCATCTTTAAAAGCTTTGCAGCCCTTATAGTTGGCGACATGCTGTCCTTGACAATTGGCGCACTTTGGAGGCGCACCTCTTGTCTTGGAGCATGTTGTAGTCGGGTGTCCTTGCCCGCATTTAAGGCATACAAATGGTCGTCGGCAATAGTTTTTACTATGCCCGTATGCCTGGCAACGGTGGCACTGGACAGGATCCGTGCGCTTCCGCTGCCTCTCCACTTTGATTTCCTGGCTGCCTAGATGCTTCAATTCCAGTATCTTGGTGTTATTATCATTTTTCTCTAGCTCAATTTCGAACGTGTTAATTGGTTTGGCTGTGAAGCGTTGTTTTATCACGCCCACATACCTCACCTCATGCCCCAATCTTCGCAATTCCATGCGTACCCAGTCGCATGGCGTTGTATGGTGTAAGTGGCGAATAATGATTCTAAATCTTCGCTCATTGCGCATTTGATGAGTGTGCCGGTGAACATTGGAGGCATCAAGCAACGCAATTGTTGCATTGTATGCCTCAATGTCCACACATTGCACTCTCACACCACCTGTCTGAGTACTTTTAATAGCAAACTTACTAGCACCCACTTTATTTGTGATATCTTTGATAATTCTTTGAATATCATCAACATTGGGCAGGTATATTGTGGGCACTTTAACCCGTTGAGCTATATTCAGTTGCATTGGCTGGCCAGATACTACATTTGGGATGCAATCTGTTGCCGTATCTTCAACATCCATGATGTCCATGTCGTCACTGTTCTCGTTGTTGTTGTCAATAGCAACGAATGTAGCATTGTTAGTGTTGCCGACATTCGTGCCATTATTTGCATTAGTGCGCTTGCTAGTTTTGGCTGCTGGTATATTATAGTCGCTTGCCAGATTGTCGGATACTTTAATGGCTGCATTCGATTTTAAAAAATCAGAATACGAAGGAGTATCTCTGACACTATCTGCGTTCGTAATATAATCAGCATAAGCTAATAATAGTGCACGCTTGTCACTTTTATTCGCTGGCATAGCTGTTGATATTTTGCGCTTCATTGGCCGTTTATTGACCGTATTGACATTGGGTGATCCAGAGATACTAGTTCTCAACAAATCCCCATTTATTGGCAGCAATTGTTGCCCACTCGCCTCTAATTCATTTTCTGAAACTTGCATTATTTCAGCTGGCATCATTCCCGCATAATTATTGGGAATTAATTGGCTAGCCGATGAATCAGCATCGGCATTATTTTTATTGTTATTTTTATTAATTTTTTCCATTTCCATTTCCTGGCTATCAGTGACACAGATCATTTCTGTGTCAGAATTCGTTGGGCTATCAGCAAGCATGTTGCTATGAACTTGCGCTCTAACAACATGTTGCTGTAGTCCCAAATTATCACTATCAACATTTTGTTCGCAGCTCGAGACGAACATGTTGCCATGATCGCTCTCACTACGTTCGTTGCTGCTGCTGAATTGGCTCAAGTTCGATGCCGCTCTGCAGCCGTCACTCAAACGCTCAGTTGGCGCTTCTGCCGACGCAAGCGCCGACAGCGACTGAGCCGCAGTGAGCATTGGCGCTCTCTTGTGCTTCGGCTTCGGCTTTCTCCGTTGCTGCTGCTTGGGTAGCTGGTGCCGTTGCCGGTGTTGTTGGTGTTGTGAATTAAGCTGCTGCTGTTGCTGCAACTGTATTGGTGCGCCGCTGGCGACATTTTCAGCAACAGGTGCCGGGGTATGGGGGGGGGCTTCTACTTTGTAGCTTTGGATGCAGCAATGGCCGCCGGCTTAGACGCCGCCTTTTCGCGCATTTTTTCCATATTTACTTGGTTATGTACTTGCCCTTTTTGCCTTATATACATAGCATTATTATGTATATATTTATGAAAGTTTTTGCGTAGATTTCCCTCGCAGTCGTCCAGTATCTCGTCTGTGGTGGCTTCTTTTGTTAATACAATTAATAATATGTTGCTGCTCTGCTATATATAATTTTATATACAGCACACAAATTATAAGTTTTATATATTTTATTATATTTATTTATTAATTTTATTGTTAAGCATTTAAAAAAGCTGATTGGCCGTCTTTAATTTATTAAAAGCTTTATTTTATTAATTTTCACTTTATTCTCGATTTTAGTTTTTAGTTAAATTTTTGGCTTTATTTTTTAGCATTTAAAAATGCTGATTGGCTGTCCTTTAGTTTTACACTAATTAAACTTTATTATTTTTTTTTATTTAATTGGCACAAGCATTTTGTTTTATTTAATTAAATTTAATTTAATTTACTGGCAGAAATAAAAACACTTTTATAAATTTTTTTTTTTTTTTTTTTAATTCGTCTGTTGGCCGACCGGGCGCTGTCCGCAAACACGTCCGCTCGCCTCGACCGCCACAGAAAGATTTTTATTGTTACTCATTTCTACTTGGATTAAATTGCAAACAGAAATTTTAGAAACAGTGTTGGTGCACCTAAAACTATGCAACATTCTCCAGTTTGCAAGGTGGAGAGGAACATGATAAGGAGATACATTTAACATTTAATCTCGACTGGCCTACATTTAAACATAACAGACTCTGTACATTTAACATATTAGCCTAGGTCAGTTGGCTGAGGGAAATTTCTGCACGATCAGTTGGCAGGGCTGTCGTGTGAATGGCAAGTATACATAAATACAAAGGGGCACGCTGAAAAACATGTAAGTAGCTGAAAACATTAAATTTAACAATTTTTTTTGGCTAGATTATAACTAATAATTTATTATTAATTATATTCTATATCGCACCGCCTTGCGATGCGCTGGCCGTCTGCCTCGGGCCTTACGGTGGACAATTGGCTTCCACCGGGTACATGGCCGACTTATTGGCAAAAATTTTTGCAATTTGAATTGCGTGATGGCCACCGCTGCTGCTGCTGGATGTTGCACCGCTTGGGATGGATATGTCTTCTGCTGCTGGAGCTGATGAATGGTGATGGACAACACTAAGCACACACCCAGGATGCATGGAGAGTGAATCGCCGAATTTTCGCTTCTCCCAAAGCGCATATTGATGCCCGAAGGCTTAGTGATATGCAGCTTGCGCTGCATCATTTTTGCACGATCGGGTGGCGCTGTGTCCGGCCACTCGGCGTCGAGTGGATGACGCTTCGCCGGCTTCCGATTGTGCTTGACTGGCTGCTGACGCATTCGCTGGTCCAGTAGTGCAGGTAAGTGAGTGCGTGGCATTATTTTCATTTTGCGTTTTTTAACATTTCTGTTTTGTTTGCATGTACGGCGTCTGCTGGGCTGGATAACTGGCCTCTGGGCTGCCATCTTCCGCCTGCATCTTCGTCGCCGCTCCAATTTGACGGATTGTGCTAATTGCGGCTGCATTTGCTTTCATTTATTTGCCGTATTGACCACCGTCAAGCGGTGCATGTTTTGCAACTGCTTGCCCTGCAGGGCATTCTGCACAATTTGGAGACGCTGCGTCTGGCTAAGGGAGGCCGATTTGGCCACAATGTCACATTGCTGGAGTGGCTGCTGCCCCTTAACGGCTGGCTGCTGGATTGGCAGCTGTTTTTTTGTGCCAAGGGAGGCTGCTGGGGACGCCATCGATCGCTGCAGATGCGCTTGTTTGTCCAGATTGGGTACAGACTGCGCATTTTGCGGCTCGTGCTTGCGCCCATAGGAGGGCGTGGTGGCTGCCAACGGCTGTTGCTGCATATGCTGTTGCCCTCTCAGGGCAGGCTGCGGATTTGGCGGGCGTTTCTGGTGACCATAGGTGGCCTTGGAGGCTCCTATTGCCCAGCGCTTTAGTGCTTGCTGCCCCCAGAGGACAGGCATCGGTTTTGGCTGGCATTGCTGGTGGATAGGAGGTGGATGAGGGGAGAAGGAGTGGGGATGGGGGGTGGTGGGGGTGGGAGGGGTGGGTCCATAGGAGGCATTGGAGGCTCCTATTGACCAGTGCTGCTGTGTTTGCTGCCCACATAGGACAGGCTGCGGATTTAGCGGGCGTTGTTGGTGACCATAGGAGGCCATAGTGGATGCCATCGGCTGTAGCTGCTGGATCTGTTGTCGAGCCGAGTGGAGTTGCTGGTACTGAGGATGCCCTTCAGGCCGCTGGATAGGCCTATCTTGGGTAAGTGGATTCTGCAATATGTGCAAATTTGAATTAGTATTACCGTCCGTGGTCAAGTCCGAATTTGTCAGTTCGTATTGTTTTGTCCTACAGTGTGTGCTATAAGTTAGTGGTTGCTTGTCTTCATCATTGATACCTAGTTGCATCATTCCCTGCAACAGGTTCTCGAGCATCTGTCTTTCTTGCGGGTCCGTGTTGTCTACGTCCCGTACAAGTTTTGTCTCTAGGATATTGAAAATATGTTCAACGAGTCAGCTGGCTGCAGATTGTCAATTTCTATGTCATCAGTCAGTTGAAATTGTTGCATATTGTGCATAAGTGTCTGTTGTGTGGTTGGTATCTGAACTATGTTATCTTTTGGTGACCATTCTGAGCTGGACACATGAGTAGACTGCCTGTTAGTTTTGGGCACGCTGAATTTATTTTTACTACGCGCTATGGGTGCGCGTAGCAGCGTGTGCCCTCTATATTGTTTAACAAATGATTTGCCTTTTTGGCTACGGCTGAGTGGGGGAGTGGCATATTGATCATGATTAAATAATTCATTTAAGAAATCGATTGCATCCTCAGAGTTGAAATCAAATCCGAACTCCAAGGCTGCTTGCATATCTTTATAAATATATTTATTGATTTCGTCGATAGCATCTGTATATTCCAGATTGCGTTTATTAATATTCGCCTTATTGGTGGGCTGGCCGATAGCCAGTTGTTGTTCGTTGGCATAATTGTCGATGTTTACAAAATTGAACGCAGGTAGCCGATTTCCGTTTAATGGGTAGATTGCGGCTCTGCCTGTTTCTAAATTAGTGATTGTTTGTTTGTTCCGAGAGTTTTTAATGTACTCCCTCACTCGCTGGCCGTTTATCATTGTGTATCTTTTTTTACTCATTTCGAGTATCATTGGCGTCTGAGGAGCTACTAGCAGTTAAGCTGACTAGCGTCCTAGTGGCTCTTCCGTGCAATTTAGTTGCAGGATTGGAATTATTCTTGTTTTTGGCCACTATTTTCAAAAGTAGTTCAACTACTTGGTCCAATTTCATGGTCATTTGCATAATTGCAGTCATGTTGCTATTTAAAGCATTAATGGCTGAATTGTTGGCCTGCTTTTGGCTTTCTTTTTGTTGCCATTGTTTGTTTTTCTGTTGCTGCTGCTTCTGCTGCTGCTGCTGATGAAGTAGCGCCTGCTGTGTTTGGAACATTATCTGTTCCTGATTGGATATTCTGGCGCTGTTCTTCTTGTTCCATCTGAAGCTTCTTTTGGAACTTGACTAGGTGTTGTGCTGCCGGATTGTAAACCCGACCAGTATTGGCTCGCCCGCTGGTCACCTGATATTTATTTATTAATTTTATTGTTTAGCATTTAAAAATGCTGATTGGCCGTCTTTAATTTATTATAAGCTTTATTTTATTAATTTTCACTTTATTCTCGTTTTTAGTTTTTAGTTAAATTTTTAGCTTTATTTTTTTTTTTAGCATTTAAAAATGCTGATTGGCTGTCTTTTAGTTTTCCACTAATTAAACTTTATAATTTTTTTTATTTAATTGGCACAAGCATTTTGTTTTATTTAATTTTAATTTAATTTAATTTACTGGCAGAAATAAAAACACTTTTATAAATTTTTTTTTTTTAATTCGTCTGTTGGCCGACCGGGCGCTGTCCGCAAACACGTCCGCTCGCCTCGACCGCCACAGAGAGATTTTTATTGTTACTCATTTCTACTTGGATTAAATTGCAAACAGAAATTTTAGAAACAGTGTTGGAGCACTTAAAACTATGCAACATTCTCCAGTTTGCAAGGTGGAGAGGAACATGATAAGGAGATACATTTAACATTTAATCTCGACTGGCCTACATTTAAACATAACAGACTCTGTACATTTAACATATTAGCCTAGGTCAGTTGGCTGAGGGAAATTTCTGCACGATCAGTTGGCAGGGCTGTCGTGTGAATGGCAAGTATACATAAATACAAAGGGGCACGCTGAAAAATATGTAAGTAGCTGAAAACATTAAATTTAACAATTTTTTTTTGGCTAGATTATAACTAATAATTAATTATTAATTATATTCTATATCGCACCGCCTTGCGATGCGCTGGCCGTCTGCCTCGGGCCTTACGGTGGACAATTGGCTTCCACCGGGTACATGGCCGACTTATTGGCAAAAATTTTTGCAATTTGAATTGCGTGATGGCCACCGCTGCTGCTGCTGGATGTTGCACCGCTTGGGATGGATATGTCTTCTGCTGCTGGAGCTGATTTTTAAATTGCTGCGCATTCGTGCGCTACGGCGATCTTCTAACGATTAAGCTAGAAGTCGCATTTTATTGTCTTTTCATTGCTTAAAATCTAGTTCACAATGCAATATAAGAGACAGAATTGATACAAAATAGGTCTAATTGTGAAACGGACTAGCTGACAAATTACTGGCATGTATGAAACAATTTAACAAAATTTACATGCATATCACAACATAAAAACAAAATTGTGACGAGTTACAAAAAAAAAATAAATATTTAACAATTATTTTTACATTTAACATTACTTAATATTATGCTTAGCAGGCTTATTTGAATTTTTAACAGTTGGCGGTACTATTTCTGTTATTAACAGTGCCTCTGTTAACATTATCAGGGTTGTTTTTTGATTGCGTTCAGAACAGTTGAGCAATCCCTCAACTGTTTCTGTTATTAACATACCTCTGTTAATGTTATCAGGGCTGATTTCGATTTAGTTCAGAACAGCTGAGATAACATACTCAACTGTTGAATTTATGCATGTTGAGTTTATAGTTGTGAACAAAGTTTGCCAGAAGGGCGAATTTAAAGATTTGTTGAACATTATTATTCTAATTAGTGCAAATTTACTTATTATTTATTTATTGCAGGTCTCGTGGATTAATATGTTATACGGCCTGGCTTTCCTGTGTGTTTGCCGCCCGCAATTGGACCATCGACGCTGCAGCCGCTGCCAGGAGTGCCACGGCCGCCTTCTGGCAATTTGGAAATGTCTGCCGTTCGTCAAGGATTCACTGCAGCCTGCCGGAGTTGCCCTCTCAAGCTTCTGGGGCACCTTATGGTGTGTCTGCATGCCAAAGCAGGAGAGCAGAAGCCATATTCCCAGCCTGTGAGGCATTTGCAGCTGCCATGTACCCAGCCGTGTTCTGCGCAGGCATGCTTGACGTTGTTGTTGTTGCTGTTGCACGAGCTTCTGGCGCTTTGGAGGCCAGCAGTTGTGTTGTGCTGGTCCCGCAATGTGCCTTTTGCCGAGCAGAGTGTGGAGTTGCCGCTGTTGCTGGTTGTCAGGAGCTGCAGGTGAGCGTCTTTTGGGTTCAATATGGCTTTTTGAACTGCTTCTTCTTCTTTTAGCCACTCTGACTGTTGACTGTGCGTTGTTGCTGCTAGGCGCCTCCACTACCACCCGCTGGTGCTGTTGGAGCTGCTGGTGAAGGTTCGAGTGCTGCTGTTGGAGCTGTTGTGTGGATGCTAGCTGACTTAGTTGCCGAGGAGCATCTATGGCAACGTTTGTAAGGCTGTATGGGGCTATTATTGTGCTCTGTGAAATAGAAAGATTAGTTATATTGGCACAGACTGAGTCGCTTGAATTAATATTTGTTGTTTTATTTTCAGATTGGGCTATTGTGTGTTGTTGCTGGATTGATTGCTGCTGCTCTGGTGTTTGCTGTTGTTGAGTTGGCTCGTTATTTGAAGCCTCATCCATCTCTCGCTCAAGTTGCTGCCTGAGTCGTTCCAGGTGCTGCTCAAGCTGCTGCTCGTCTTCAGTTAGCCGTTGCTGTTGTAAGTTGGCTCGCTGGAGTTGCGAAAGGGGCCGTTCTGATTGTTGTTGTTGTTGCTGCTGTGCTGTATCTAGCACTATTTCGACGTCAGGCGACTGAATTGGCTGATGCTGCTGTCCTTCGAGCTGTTGTTGCTGCTGTTTTTGCTGCTGCTGCTGTTGCTGCTGCTGTAATTGTTGTAGCTGCTGTTGTTTCTGTTGTGGCTGCTGTTGCTGCTGCTGTTGCTGCTGCTGTTGCTGCTGCTGTTGCTGTTGCTGCTGGTATATTTGAACAGCCAGCTCTCGAGGCAATACTAATTGCTGTATCACCAATGGCTGTTCCCTAATAGCGAGTTTTAGCTCATCTAGCGACATTCGTCCCTCTCTGTAGTGTCTTCTTAGTTTTAAATAGTTCCGTCTGTCGGCCGCGCCCGGTCGGTGCCGCAGTCCAATTGCTTGGCGTGCTGGGCGTGCGCGGCGCACCTGGCCACCTCGGACGATCGCCGAAAGTGTTGGTGCCTGGTGCGCTGGTCGTGTACGACCGGCCGAACAGGGAGCTTTCTTTTTATTGTTTCTCATTTCTACATGTTTCTCAGTTGCAAACAGAAATTTTAGGAACAGAAAAATATGACGCCACTTAAAAGTATGCTACACTCCCCAGTCTGCAAGGTGGGGAGAGATGACTTGAGATACATAACATAACATAACATTAGATCTCGACTGGCCTACATAAATGAAACTTAACATAACAGAATGAACATTTAACATTAACTAGGTCAGTTTTGTGAGCGAGTAAATTCGCGATCAGCTGGCAATGCTGTCGCGTCATTGGCAAGTACATACATACATAACATACAAGTACATACCAAAGACCATATAAACACTAAGATGAGTAACGCCTATACATTTGAATGCGACGCAAAATTTCTAGCCTGGCCTTTGATCTGGCCTTTGAGGCTTCGTACGACATGCCTGCCGACTGACTGTTCGTTCTCCAAAGACCAGTCGAACGAATGCCGAAGTCGCGGCTTGCTGATGCTGACACGAGCAACGAAGTTAGTCGCCAGCCTGCCTTCAGCAAAGCTGGTCGATGGTGCTTTGCGTCGCTTCGTTTTCGCAGTACATTGAGCGAAAATGTTTAAAACTTACGATCGACGCAAAGTGCTTGTTCTTTATCCATGAAATGCATGCTTTAATAAAATTATATATTACTCTAGATACTAACGATTAATTTTACAGGAAAATTTAAGAATAAAATAATTTTTACACAATGCGCATCTTGTGCAATAACTACGATAAGAAAATAGCACACATAGATTGATTTCACTTTTGTTTTTGAACAGTGTATGCTCGAGAAAAGTTCTTGTCTCAGCGAATGGCGTGCAAGCACCTTTGGTTGTATGCGTGAATTATGCATGCATAAGAACTTTAAAGTATGTATGTATGTGTTGTTATTCACTACTCTGGCTTTAGCTGGCAAGAAATGAATTTTGTTAGTTTTCTAGCGCTGATCACGACCTACCCCAAATTTGTGTTGATATATGAGTGCATGTTGTGTACTGAGGTTGGCTCCGTACAAAATATGTATTTTTAAGTCGATGCAAAATTTTTATATAATTTCTTTAAATTAAATTAATATTATTTTTATTCCCCAATTAAAAAATAAAAGTTATTTAAATGTATCTTTGAAAAAATAATTAATAATTTCAAATATAAAAAATTACATAAATATTTGCATCGACTTAAAAATACATATTTTGTACGGAGCCAACCTCAGTACACAAAATGCATTCATATATCAACACAAATTTGGGGTAGGTCGTGATCTGCGCTAGAAAACTAACAAAATTGTTTCTTTGCCAGCCAGAGACTTTGCCAGAGCAGTGGATAACAACACATTCAAATATGCTGTTATGTATGTATATTCACACGCATACAAACATAATTGCTTGCACGGCCCTCATAGAGCCGAAGCTGAGAGCACATTCTATTTTTAGCTTTTTCGTACTCTCGGCTGTGAGAGCGCAATGATACAGAGTTCGTTTTCGTTCTCAATTTTCAAAAAATCAAGCTGCATAGTAGCATTTCGTTATACGGCGTTACTCATCTTAGTGTTTATATAGTCTTTGTACATACACACTAAAGGGCACGCTGCGCGCACGTAAGTAAGCAAATATTTAAATTTTACAATTTTTTGAGCTTTAAAATAACTAAAATTAATTATTTTTTATAACGCACCGCCTTCCGGTGCACCTGACGTCTGTTTCTGGCCTTTCGGTGGATTATTGGCCTCCACCGCATAAATGCCCGACGAATTGGCATTTTCATTTGCAATTTGCATTGCTCGCTGACCGACGCCGCCGCTGCCGCCGCCGCTGCTGCCGCCGAGTGCTGTACCAAACTTTGGTGGATTATCTGCTGCTGTTGTTGTTGTTGCTGGAGCTGCTGCTGTATGGCGAGGAACAACAACATCAACCACACTCCCAGGATGCGTGGATGATGGATCGCCGTGTTACTGCGCTTCATTGTGCAGATTGTTTTGCCCGTAGGCTTAGTGGCATGCAGTTTGAGCTGCAATAATTTCACACAATTGGGCGGCGCCGTAACTGGCCATTCAGCGTCAAGTGGATGACGCTTAGCGAGCTGCCAATTGTGTTTGGTCGGCCGCTGTTGCGTGTGTTTGTCCCGCTGAGCAGGTAAGTGAGCGTTGCAGATATCTTTTCCTTTGCCTTTGCGCTTATTGACACCTTTGTGTTTGTTACAGGTACGGCGGCTGCTGTCGGGCTTCTTTGCTGGCATCTGGGCTGCCATTTGACGCCTTCCTTTGTGTCGCCGCTCCATATTTTTGACTTTCGTCAAGCATTGGCTGTTGTTGTGCTGCTGATCAGGCCGCTCAATTTGGAGCTGGTGCCAGTTGATTGGAGAGGCCGTTCTGGCCGCCTTTGACCGTTGTTGCTGCCTCCGATGATCATCACAGGCAGGCTGCCATACTGGCTGGTACACTTGTGTACCCATGGAGCCCGCTGTGTTGACCATCGATTGGGTTTTGTTGAGCCGCCGCCCCCGAAGGATTGACCGCTGGAGTGGTTGGCTGGCGGAGACTTGTGGAGCCGCCGCTGCCCATTGTTGCAGAAGCTTCTGCTCCCACTGAGCGTGGTGTGACATCATCGTCTGCTTTCGTTGCCCCTTGGAGGACGCAGTGAACACCATAAGATGGCGCTGTTGCACCTGCTGTTCCCGTATAGCCGGCTGGCAAACGAGAGGCTGCTGCATATGCCCGTTGGAGGGCGTGGTGGCTGCCGTTGACTGTTGTTGCTGCGCTTGCTGCCCCCATAGAGCCGAATGGCAATTTGGAGGCTTCTGCATTTGCCCATAGGAGGGCGTGGTGACCGTCGTCGGCTGGTGCATCGTTCCCTGCTGCCCCCAAGGGACGGGCTGACGATTAGTAGGCGGCTGTGCGTGCCCGATTGTGGGCGTGGTGACTGACGTCGTCTGGTGCGACGCCCTCTGCTGCCGCCATAGAGCCGAATGGCAATTTGGAGGCTGTTGCATTTGCCCATAGGAGGGCGTGGTGACATCCAGGATCTGGTTAATCATTCCCTGTGGCCCCCAGAGATGGGGCAGCAGGTGAAGTCGCCGATGCCTATGCACATGGGAGGGCGTGGTGACTGGCGTCGGTTGGTGCGACGCCCTCTGCCGCCCCCATAGAGCCGAATGGCAATTTGGAGGCTGCTGCAATTGCCCATAGGAGGACGTAGTGGCTTCCATCGGCCGGCTCATCGTCTCCTGCTGCCCCCAGAGGAGAGGCTGCGGGTTAGTAGGCTGCTGTGCGTACCCAATTGTGGGCGTGGTGACTGACGTCGGCTGGTGCGACGCCCTCTGCTGCCGCCATAGAGCCGAATGGCAATTTGGAGGCTTCTGCAACTGCCCATAGGAGGACGTAGTGGCATCCATCGACTGGTGCATCGTCTCCTGCTGCCCCCAGAGAAGAGGCTGCGGATTTAGGAGCTGCTGTGCGTCCCCAATTGTGGGCGTGGTGACTGACGTCGGCTGGTGCGACGCCCTCTGCTGCCGCCATAGAGCCGAATGGCAATTTGGAGGCTGTTGCATTTGCCCATAGGAGGGCGTGGTGACATCCAGGATCTGGTTAATCATTCCCTGTGGCCCCCAGAGATGGGGCAGCAGGTGAAGTCGCCGATGCCTATGCACATGGGAGGGCGTGGTGACTGGCGTCGGTTGGTGCGACGCCCTCTGCCGCCCCCATAGAGCCGAATGGCAATTTGGAGGCTGCTGCAATTGCCCATAGGAGGACGTAGTGGCTTCCATCGGCCGGCTCATCGTCTCCTGCTGCCCCCAGAGGAGAGGCTGCGGGTTAGTAGGCTGCTGTGCGTACCCAATTGTGGGCGTGGTGACTGACGTCGGCTGGTGCGACGCCCTCTGCTGCCGCCATAGAGCCGAATGGCAATTTGGAGGCTGCTGCAACTGCCCATAGGAGGACGTAGTGGCATCCATCAACTGGTGCATCGTCTCCTGCTGCCCCCAGAGAAGAGGCTGCGGATTAGTAGGCTGCTGTGCGTGCCCAATTGTGGGCGTGGTGACTGACGTCGGCTGGTGCGACGCCCTCTGCTGCCGCCATAGAGCCGAATGGCAATTTGGAGGCTTCTGCAACTGCCCATAGGAGGACGTAGTGGCTTCCATCGACTGGCTCATCGTCTCCTGCTGCCTCCAGAGAAGAGGCTGCGGATTTAGGAGCTGCTGTGTGTGCCCAATTGTGGGCGTGGTGACTGACGTCGGCTGGTGCGACGCCCTCTGCTGCCGCCATAGAGCCGAATGGCAATTTGGAGGCTTCTGCAACTGCCCATAGGAGGACGTAGTGGCATCCATCGACTGGTGCATCGTCTCCTGCTGCCCCCAGAGAAGAGGCTGCGGATTTAGGAGCTGCTGTGCGTCCCCAATTGTGGGCGTGGTGACTGACGTCGGCTGGTGCGACGCCCTCTGCTGCCGCCATAGAGCCGAATGGCAATTTGGAGGCTGCTGCAACTGCCAATAGGAGGACGTAGTGGCATCCATCAACTGGTGCATCGTCTCCTGCTGCCCCCAGAGAAGAGGCTGCGGATTAGTAGGCTGCTGTGCGTGCCCAATTGTGGGCGTGGTGACTGACGTCGGCTGGTGCGACGCCCTCTGCTGCCGCCATAGAGCCGAATGGCAATTTGGAGGCTTCTGCAACTGCCCATAGGAGGACGTAGTGGCTTCCATCGACTGGCTCATCGTCTCCTGCTGCCTCCAGAGAAGAGGCTGCGGATTTAGGAGCTGCTGTGTGTGCCCAATTGTGGGCGTGGCGACTGACGTCGGCTGGTGCGACGCCCTCTGCTGCCGCCATAGAGCCGAATGGCAATTTGGAGGCTGCTGCAATTGCCCATAGGAGGACGTAGTGGCTTCCATCGACTGGTGCTGCGATCTACATTGCTCCTGGAGGATGGGATGCCCTATTGGAGGAATTTGCTGTTGATATTGCTGAGTGAGTGGGCTTTGTAATTTAATTTGAATATTGTTAACATTTCTGTCCGATGTCAAGTCCGAATTTGTTAGTTTGTGGTTATTTTTGTTAGTCCGATCGTGAGTAGCGTCAGGTAGTGGCAGCGTGTCGTCATCTTGGGGACCTAATTGCATAATATCATGCATCAGGTTCTCAAGCAACTCGCGTTCATGTGGGTTCGTATTGTCTACGTCCCTAACTAGCTTTGTCTCTAAAACATTGAATATGTGCTCAACTATTGGATCAAGCGGCTGTATATCTTTTTCTTCTTCTTTATTTTCTAAGTCATCAGTCCGCATGTTTTGTTGCTCAGAGTGCATAATTGTCTGTTCTAGTAGGACTTCATTTCTTAATGGTTGACAATCAAAATTGTCTACCTGAGTAGGATGCCTGTATTTTGTGGGCACGCTGTATTTATTCATACTACGCGCTAATGGTGCGCGTAGCAGCGTGTGCCCTCTATAATGTTTTTTAAAGTTTGAGTTGCCTTTTTGGCTACGGCGGAGTGGGGGAGTTTCATATTCGTATTCGTGATCGTCGTGTTTGAACATTTCATTCATAATCTCGATTGCCTCCTCAGAGTTGAAGTCAAACTCCGACTCTAAGGCTGCGTGCAAGTCATTGTATATGTATTTGTTAAGCTCATCGATAGCTTCTTTGTATTCATTGTTGCGTTTTTTAATTTTATTATTAGTTTTGTTTATAGGCTGGCCGATAGCCAGTTGTTGGTTGACAGTATTATTGTCGATATTTGCAAATTTGAATGCAGGTAGCCGATTTCCTTGTCTGTAAGGGATGATGGCGTCTCTGCTTGTTGCTGATTGATTGTTTTGTGTTATGTTACTAGAGTTTGTTGTCAACTCCCTCACTATCTGGCCGTTTCTCATTTGTTGTCTGTTTTTACTCATTTTGAGTATCATTGGCGTCCGTGGATCGTTTAGCAGCTGAGCTGACTAGCGTCCTAGTGGCAGAGCCATGCAAATTAATTGCAGGCATTGAATTATTTGTCTTGTCGGCCACTATTATTAAGAGCAGTCCAACTAACTGTTCCAATTGTTGGGACATTGATTTTATTGCTTCTATATTGCTATTTAAAGCAATCATAGTAGCAATATTGGCAGGTTCTTGGCTAAGTTGTTGTTGTTGTTGTTGTTGTTGTTCATGCCGTTGCCCAGTTGTCTGCCTGTTGAGCAGCTGTTGACTTGCGCCTGTATTAATTGTTTTCTTCTTCTTCTCAGCTACTTGTTGAGTACTCTGGCGCTGTTCTTTTTGTAGCCTTTGTTGGAATTTGAGAAGATGTTGTGTGGCCGGATTATGTACCGGCCAGGATTAGCTCGCCCGCTTGCCACCTGACTATATGTCATGGAGCTGTTGACGATGTTGTCGTTGCTCTGCTGCCGCTGCTGATGTTTTTGCTGTTGCTGCTGCTGGAGATTGCGATTTTTGGATCCCTCATTATGCGCTTCGTGTTGGCGCTTATTGTTAGGTAGCTGTTGTGAATATTGTTGCTGCTGCTGGCTGGGCACAGTTCGTGTTCGATTTGCTGCTAATTTCTTCAGCTCCTCCTTAAAGACTTTGCAGCCTTTATAATTGGCGACATGCTGGCCATGGCAATTGGCGCACTTTGGAGGCATGCCTCTTGCCTTGGTGCATGTCGTTGTCGGATGATCATTACCGCATTTCAGGCATACAAATTGCCGTCGGCAATAGTTCTTACTGTGTCCATAAGCCTGGCAACGGTGACACTGTACTGGATTAGTGCGTTTCCGTTGTCTCTCCACCTTGATCTCTTGGCTTCCTAAATGTTTCAGCTCAAGGATCTTAGCGTTATTGTCGTTCTTTTTCAGCTCTATTTCAAACGTATTAATAGGTTTGGCCATGAAACGCTCTTTAATAACGCCCACGTACCTCACCTCGTGTCCCCTTCTTTGCAGCTCCATGCGAATCCAATCGCATTAAGTTGTGTGGTGTAGATGACGAATAATTGCTCTGAAGCCTCGCTCATCGCGCATTTGATGTGTGTGCCGGTGGACATTTGAGGCATCAATCAACTCGATTGTTGATTTGTATGACTCTATGTCACGCGCACACCACCTGTTTGCGTACTCTTCGTAGCAAACTTATTGACACCAATTCTCTGTGTAATATCCTCAACTAGTTTTGTGATATTCTCAACGTTTGGCAGATAAATAGTGGGCACCTTGGCCCGTTGAGCTGTATGCAGCTGTATTGGCTGGCTAGTGATTGCCGTCGGGGTGCAGTCTGTTGCCGTTTCGTCAACTTCCATGATTTCCTCACTTCCATTGTTATTGTCTGTTTCTGTGCTCTTATTGAGTATATTGGCGGTAATTGCATTGCTGTCCGCTGTGAGTTTCTTGGCTACTAAAATGGCTGCATCCGACTTCAAGAAGTCTGAATACGTGGGAGTAGCCCGTCCACTATTTGCATTCATAACATATTCAGCGTACGCAGCAATATGTGCACGCTTCTCTATTGAGTTGGTTGGCAGTGCTGGTGACATTTTTCGCTTCATTTGTTTTTTTTTGACCGCATTGACTTTGCTTGGACCAGTGTTGCTGGTACCCATAATGTCACCATCTTTTATTGGCAGATTTTGTTGCCCACTCGCTTCAATTTCTGTGTCTTTTTCTGGTAACAGTGTGTTGAGTGGGAGGCAGCGTCATGGATGGGACAAGATGGGAAACGGGACGGACATATTGGGCACTCTCTCACACTCCCCCTCCCCCCCTCGCTCCGAAGAGCGAAAGCGAGAGAGAGAGTGAGTGGGAGAGTGTGTGTGTGGGTGAGTGCGAGATATAGAGGTTGAATGGGTGTATGGTACGAGGGTGAGCGTGTGTGTGACTACGGGAGTAAGCGAGTCGTAGTGGGGCGGCATTATGGCGCCCACTCAATTTTGAATCTAACTACTCTCTTAACCAAGCTCCCTATCACACACACTGGTCTCACGCAGGACACCAAACATCCAATACATCCCTGCAAACACCTTTGACCCAGTGATCCGGACACCCGTAATCCATCAATCCTCAACATCCAAGACTCAAACAACCCAGCCCAGAAAGTTTATTGATATATACATTCATATTGTCTCATTAATTCACTTACAACTATTTCTCATTACAAAAATTCATAATTGTTCAACTTAAATACTAAAAATGTTGTTGACAATTGCTATAATCTTTGTGCGTGTGTGTGTGTGTGTGTGTGTGTGTGTGTGTTTGTGTATGCTTATGATAATTGTGTATGTGTAATGTGTTGACTTATAATTTATGATTACAATTAATATAGTTATAATTGTTGTTATTATTATTTTCAGCATGTACGAAATTAGACAAATATGTTTTTCATACATTTTTGATTTTAGAAAACATATATATATATATATATATTAAGATTGAATTAACAATTAAAAGATTTTTGCATGATAGAAGTTATTATTCATTTCTAGTTCATTTGACATAGTATAGAAATGAGTATGTGATGAGTTGTTTTAATTATGTTTCACACAAAAGAGAGAGGAGAAAAGTTGATAAAGAGAATGAGAGAAAATATATAAAGAATGTATAGTTGGGGTGTGTGCGGCATCAGCATATATATGGATGCCATAAGCCAGCAGATTGTGATATAAGCCATGCAGTATGAGAGAATTTTATTTATTGATGCAAATGAATATGTGGATATTTGATTATATTCAGTTAATGATCATTTGACATGTGTACCGAGAAGAAAAGAGAGGAGGAGAATACTTTTTCAGAGCTCGTCATATCTTCCGCCCCTACCTTGATTGCATTTTCTTTCTTGTCGGGTGTATATTTGATAATTATGTTGCTGGAATAGGTTGTGGCAAAAACGGTACAGCGTGTGTGTGTGTTCCCGTATGTTGTGTACGTGTGTGTGTGTGTGTGAGCTCTAGTTATTTACACACACACTAGGGCCACTCCACAAAAAATGCACAACAAAGACCGTGCCAATGTCTATCCAGTGTATTGTACCCACTATTATTTTTATAAATTTGTTGGGTTTAGTGAGATATGTATTTTTATTTCCCCTCTTTTTTTTTTTTTTTTTTTTTTTCCCCTCCCCCTTCTAAAATTTTCCCCTGCAATCACCTGTATGGCAGAGCAAAAGAAAAACTATTCTCCTCACATTGTATAATTACAAATAGAAATATTTCCTTCCTCCCCTTGACAATTGAAGCTAGATGTTGTTTGCCGCCAAGTGCCATTCTCTCATTAAAGCACTGGCTGAATTGTCAAAAAGAAAAAGTTACATGGCAATATTTGACTATTTCACAATATGAGGCTTGGATTGAATAGAGTGAAAGAGAAGAAAGGAAATTGGGATGAATACATTTGTTATGATAGTGTGAGTGTATTGTTTTGTTTTGCAATTTGTTTTGATGTGTGTGTTATTTTTTTTTTTTTTTTTTTTTAATCCTTTTTTTTTAAATTAATGATTAATAATTAATATTAATGTTGTGATATATGTGTGTGTGTGTGTGTGTTTGTGTGTGTAGTATTATAAGCAGAATAATTTAAATAGTTATTTAAGGACATTGTAACCAGCATGGTCATTTGCATGATGATGATGATAATGACGGTGATAATGACTACGAGGCTGATGGTGATGATGGTGTTATTATTATAGATGTTGTTGTTGTTGTTGTTGTTGTTGCTATTGTTATTGGTGATTGTTGCTGCTGTTGTTTGTTGGCGTGGATGATAGCCGCAGAGACAGAGAGCGGCTAAAGCATACCAACATATCGAAGCAAGTGATGATGATGATGATGATGATGATGATGATGATGATGATGATGATGATGATGAAAGGTAGCCCCCTCCCCGCTTCAATCAATTTGGTTGAGTTTGGACGGCGAGCATTGAAAAATGCAAATAGCTTGTTTTATTTGAGCTATATGTTGCCATTGGAAGGGGAAGGGGGCTGCCAGTGATGTGACTGCGCGGCCAGCTGGGCAGCGTTGTTGATTGTGTGTGTGTGTGAGCGCGCACAAATGCTTTGGGGCGCAACAAATATATGTGCGCACGCTCGCGCACATTTATGCATTGATGTGTTTTGATTGTTGTTGTTGTTGTTGTTGTTCATGTTGTTTTTGTTGTGCACCAGCACATGGGCGAGAGAAGAGAAGTTTTCCTTCAGCTGGTGTTGCGCAATTTGTGAGTGTGTGTGTGTGTATGTGTTTGAGTGTGCGCGCTTATCTGGCGCCTCGATGTCTGGCATTTTAAAAGAAAAAATGCTAGCATACAGGCCAGACTGGCAGTCGCAAACGCATTTGTTGTTTGTATTAGTGTTAATTATTTAGGATAAGGTATTGCATTGATAAATGCAGTTGATTGATAAGGTAAGTAAAAGAGAATTATTATTTAGGATAAAGAAAAAAGAGAACCATGATCAGAAGCTAAAAAAGGTAAGTGGATGAAGCTAAGTAAGAATTAAAAAATAATAAAAAAATAATAAATATTAATAAAGAGAAGAAAAAAGGTAAGTAAGAGAGGAAGTGTGGTAAGGAGGTAAGTGTTTCAATCATAGTTCTTTTATGGAGTTTTCCCAAGCAAATTTTTCCCATTTTAGATTTTAAATATTGAGTGCTTGAGCAGCGTTAGTGTAGGACAAATGGGACCGGGCACAATGGAATCCTCATCCAACCCAAATTTTGATCAGCAAGTGAATCAATTTGAATTTGATGAGGATGCAGCAGGCAGTGTGGAGGCATCACCGTGGCGAAGCACTCCCTGCATTTGTTGCTGCATTGTCGTCATCCAGCCCATCATCCTATCCAGCTGTTCTTGTTGTTTTTGGGCCATAGCAAGGAGCATTTGATTATTTGAATCGTTTTCAGTCATGGGAGGCAACAGATTTTGTTGTTGTTGTTGTTGCTGTTGTTGTTGCTGCTGCTGCTGCTGTTGCCGCTGCCCGTCATCAACCTGCATAGGCACAGGCTGTTGTTGCATATCGGATTGTTGTTGCTGGGCAGTAGCAATTTGTTGTCTATTGGACATGTTATCTAACATTTGACATTGAGTCGAAACAATTTGTTCGCGACTCATTGTCGAGCCAGTTTGATTAAGATGTTGCTGTTGGGATTTTTGAATCTGCGCCCATCTGGTGCGCGGATCCAAAAGTTTGGTAGAAGAAACTGTGGAAGATTTTGATTTTTTGGCAATCTTTGCCGTATTGATAATGCTGTTGCTGCTATTTAGAGTCGCAACTGGTGTGTTTGCAGCTAATTGCTGTTGTTGTTGTTGCTGCGGTTGTTGCAATTGCTGTTGCTGCCGTTTCTGTTGTTGTTGTAGCATCGGCTGCAACAGCGACAACAACTGTCCACCATTCTGTTTACGCTTCTTATTGAGCTTTTTCTTATTGTTTTTAATAGTATTTTTTTTTTTTTTTTCGCATTTTATTGTCTTTTCATTGCTTAAAATCTAGTTCACAATGCAATATAAGAGACAGAATTGATACAAAATAGGTCTAATTGTGAAACGGACTAGCTGACAAATTACTGGCATGTATGAAACAATTTAACAAAATTTACATGCATATCACAACATAAAAACAAAATTGTGACGAGTTACAAAAAAAATAAATATTTAACAATTATTTTTACATTTAACATTACTTAATATTATGCTTAGCAGGCTTATTTGAATTTTTAACAGTTGGCGGTACTATTTCTGTTATTAACAGTGCCTCTGTTAACATTATCAGGGTTGTTTTTTGATTGCGTTCAGAACAGTTGAGCAATCCCTCAACTGTTTCTGTTATTAACATACCTCTGTTAATGTTATCAGGGCTGATTTCGATTTAGTTCAGAACAGCTGAGATAACATACTCAACTGTTGAATTTATGCATGTTGAGTTTATAGTTGTGAACAAAGTTTGCCAGAAGGGCGAATTTAAAGATTTGTTGAACATTATTATTCTAATTAGTGCAAATTTACTTATTATTTATTTATTGCAGGTCTCGTGGATTAATATGTTATACGTCCTGGCTTTCCTGTGTGTTTGCCGCCCGCAATTGGACCGTCGACGCTGCAGCCGCTGCCAGGAGTGCCACGGCCGCCTTCTGGCAATTTGGAAATGTCTGCCGTTCGTCAAGGATTCACTGCAGCCTGCCGGAGTTGCCCTCTCAAGCTTCTGGGGCACCTTATGGTGTGTCTGCATGCCAAAGCAGGAGAGCAGAAGCCATATTCCCAGCCTGTGAGGCATTTGCAGCTGCCATGTACCCAGCCGTGTTCTGCGCAGGCATGCTTGACGTTGTTGTTGTTGCTGTTGCACGAGCTTCTGGCGCTTTGGAGGCCAGCAGTTGTGTTGTGCTGGTCCCGCAATGTGCCTTTTGCCGAGCAGAGTGTGGAGTTGCCGCTGTTGCTGGTTGTCAGGAGCTGCAGGTGAGCGTCTTTTGGGTTCAATATGGCTTTTTGAACTGCTTCTTCTTCTTTTAGCCACTCTGACTGTTGACTGTGCGTTGTTGCTGCTAGGCGCCTCCACTACCACCCGCTGGTGCTGTTGGAGCTGCTGGTGAAGGTTCGAGTGCTGCTGTTGGAGCTGTTGTGTGGATGCTAGCTGACTTAGTTGCCGAGGAGCATCTATGGCAACGTTTGTAAGGCTGTATGGGGCTATTATTGTGCTCTGTGAAATAGAAAGATTAGTTATATTGGCACAGACTGAGTTGCTTGAATTAATATTTGTTGTTTTATTTTCAGATTGGGCTATTGTGTGTTGTTGCTGGATTGATTGCTGCTGCTCTGGTGTTTGCTGTTGTTGAGTTGGCTCGTTATTTGAAGCCTCATCCATCTCTCGCTCAAGTTGCTGCCTGAGTCGTTCCAGGTGCTGCTCAAGCTGCTGCTCGTCTTCAGTTAGCCGTTGCTGTTGTAAGTTGGCTCGCTGGAGTTGCGAAAGGGGCCGTTCTGATTGTTGTTGTTGTTGCTGCTGTGCTGTATCTAGCACTATTTCGACGTCAGGCGACTGAATTGGCTGATGCTGCTGTCCTTCGAGCTGTTGTTGCTGCTGCTGTTGTTGCTGCTGTTTTTGCTGCTGCTGCTGTTGCTGCTGCTGCTGTTGCTGCTGCTGTTGTTGGTGCTGCTGCTGTTGCTGCTGCTGTTGCTGCTGCTGTAATTGTTGTAGCTGCTGTTGTTGCTGTTGTGGCTGCTGTTGCTGCTGCTGTTGCTGCTGCTGTTGCTGTTGCTGCTGCTGTTGCTGCTGGTATATTTGAACAGCCAGCTCTCGAGGCAGTACTAATTGCTGTATCACCAATGGCTGTTCCCTAATAGCGAGTTTTAGCTCATCTAGCGACATTCGTCCCTCTCTGTAGTGTCTTGTTAGAGAATTTATCCTCATTTCGCTAAATCTGGCTGGCTGTTGTTGTGGAGTCTGCTGCTGCTGCTGCTGCTGTTGCAATCTGAGCGAGTTTGCTTCTTCTTCTTCTAGCTCCATGCGAAGCAGAGTTGGCAGCTGTTGTTGTTCTTGCGATTGCTGCACTAGTTGCTGTAGAGGACGAACATGTTCTAATTGCAGACTATACCTTTGCCGATCAAGACGAATTGGAGCATACGGACTTGTGATGAGCTTACGAGCATTGGCATTAGGATGAGAGGCAAGTGAGTTGGCGAATCTTTTGCTTGTTGTGTGAAATATTTCATCCACTGTGCCTATGTCGTAAGTATCTCTTATGTCTTTATTCCTGATCCACCAGGAGGCCTTCACTATCTTCCTTAGAATCCAGTTCTGTGTGGATTCTATTCGGCGCAGCTGTGTGTCGGAGATCATGGCACCCCAGATCGGCAAAGCATATCTCCATATTGGTGCAACAAGTTGCTTATAAATGGTGATTTTGCACTCTACAGACAACGTGCTCTTTTTGCCTATGAGCCACTCTAGTTTCTTGTAGAGTGCTCTAAGTCTGCAGCGTAGTTGCGTGACATGGTGCTGCATGTGGAGTTTACGATCCAGATGGACGCCCAGATACTTTTGCCTTGACTTGGAGGCAATTAGTTGGCCGTTAAGGCGTATGGCTGGGTCCGTCATTCTTCTGTCCAACGATCGTAATGTATACACCACATGTGCTGATTTGCTGTCATTTATTTTAATGCACCAACGGTTGGCCCAATTTGCGAATCTATTTAGGTAGTGTCGGTTTGAGTAGAATGCATTATATATTTTGTCAGCAGAGCTCATTATCACTGTGTCATCTGCAAACGTTGACAGTAGCATTCTACAATTATATGGGGTTTCTGGGAGTGTCGCTGATGGTGTTGTTGTTGTTATGTGTGGCAATGGCATATCGGACGTGTATATTATATAAAGAATTGGACCAAGTACGCTGCCCTGTGGCACTCCAGCGCTTACTTTGCCAATTCTTGATTTTACTCCCTCACTGCAATGCACAATGAACGTGCGATCCGTTAGTTTTTTTTTTTTTTTTTTTTTTTTACAATATATACTAGCCTGTTGCATGGTACATATAGAAGACGGGGCCCAGATCTCTACCAGTGGATAACCAATGGTAAGATTCGAGGAGTATCCGCAAACGCCACTGAGTGGACCACGCGGCAACGGTCGTTTTAATTGGAGGCTTTTAATGGAAAGCAGTTTTAACGGCCAGATAGGGCTGTATGTTATAGGGTTGGAGAGTCAGGTGAGACTGTGTGGCTTCAACTTGCTCCCCTAGGCTGCACATGCCAGATTGGCAGGGCTCCTGGTATCTGAGTCAAGTTTGGTAAAGCAGTTTTAACGGCCAGGTAGGGCTGTATGTTATAGGGTTGGAGAGTCAGGTGAGACTAGGTGGCTTCAACTTGCTCCCCTAGGCTGCACATGCCAGATTGGCAGGGCTCCTGGTATCTGAGTCAAGTTTGGTAATGCAGTTTTGACGGCCAGGTAGGGCTGTATGTTATAGGGTTGGAGAGTCAGGTGAGACTATGTGGCTTCAACTTGCTCCCCTAGGCTGCACATGCCAGGTTGACAGGGCTCCTGGTATCTGAGTCAAGTTTGGTAGAGCAGTTTTAACGGCTAGGTGGGGCTGTATGTTGTAGGGTTGGAGAGTCAGGTGAGACTATGTGGCTTCAACTTGCTCCCCTAGGCTGCACATGCCAGGTTGACAGGGCTCCTGGTATCTGAGTCAAGTTTGGTAGAGCAGTTTTAACGGCTAGGTAGGGCTGTATGTTATAGGGTTGGAGAGTCAGGTGAGGCTAGGTGGCTTCAACTTGCTCCCCTAAGCTGCACATGCCAGATTGGCAGGGCTCCTGGTATCTGAGTCAAGTTTGGTAGAGCAGTTTTAACGGCTGGGTGGGGCTGTATGTTATAGGGTTGGAGAGTCAGGTGAGACTATGTGGCTTCAGCTTGCTCCCCTAGGCTGCACATGCCAGATTGGCAGGGCTCCTGGTATCTGGGTCAAGTTTGGTAGAGCAGTTTTAACGGCTAGGTAGGGCTGTATGTTATAGGGTTGGAGAGTCAGGTGAGACTATGTGGCTTCGACTTGCTCCCCTAGGCTGCACATGCCAGATTGGCAGGGCTCCTGGTATCTGAGTCAAGTTTGGTAGAGCAGTTTTAACGGCTAGGTAGGGCTGTATGTTATAGGGTTGGAGAGTCAGGTGAGACTAGGTGGCTTCAACTTGCTCCCCTAGGCTGCACATGCCAGATTGGCAGGGCTCCTGGTATCTGAGTCAAGTTTGGTAGAGCAGTTTTAACGGCTAGGTAGGGCTGTATGTTGTGTTGTTTGAAAGGTTTATCTATGTGGTTATAAGGTAGGAGCTCGTTTGATACTAGCCAGTGCTTTGGATCAAGTATTGTCAGTGATTTGATAACTTAAGATGTGTTATCATTTTCAGCATCATTTGTAAGTGATCTTTAGCTATTATGGTAGTATAATTTTATTTAGTAAGATATAATATTAAACAGATGCAGGGGTTTGGCTGTATTGCTAAATACTAATGGATACATTTAGATATAATTAGGTTTTGTACATGTGTATGGTACTAGTAGTTAAGATTTAATTCTAGCTTTGTGGTTTATTTTGGTTGACTCAAAGTGTAAGGGATGTTAAATCTTGTTGGGTGTTTGGTGTTGTTTGTGGTGAAGTTGGGTTGGGTTGTGTGTGTGGTTGTTGTTGGTGGGGCATATTCTCGGCTTGGGCTGTGAGGGATGCGATCAGTCTTTCAGTTTCTTGAAGTTCGTTTTTGTGGGCGTTGAGTTCTCGGTTGATGTCGTTTATTTGATTGACGGACATTGAGAAGCGGAGAGTGAAGGTCTGTTCAGTGGTGTCTGGGTCAAATGGGAGTCTTGAGCGTAGTTCATTTATTTTTTGGAGTAGACTTTGTTTTTTGTTTCGTAGTGTGGCAATGTATTCTGGTTGTAGGTTTTGTGTTGGTTGTCTTTGAGGGGCTGTGGGAGCTAAGCAGCGTTGTATTGGTCTGACATGTTTGTTGAGTTGTTGGAGGTATCTGGGTCGGCTTCTGGCTAGGCGGAACGGGATATATGGGGTAGTAATTAGATTTCTTGCCTCTAAGTTTTTGTGATGACTTAGTCTTTTGGCGTAGTTTGCCGAAAGTTTGTCGAACGTGTCGTTGATCGTGGCAATCTTGAGGTCATTATGTATTGTGCTGTTTCTGGTTAGCAATGGGGCATTGGAGATGGTACGAAGAGTGATGTTTTGGAAGGTGGATACTTTGGTTATCTGTGTTTCACTAGTAAGTGCACCCCAGATTGGGAGGGCATAGTGCCAAATTGGGGCTATTAACTGTTTGTAGAGTAGTGTTTTGCAGTTTATAGTAAGTTTGCTGTTATTGCTTATTAGCCAGTCAAGTTGGGCTCTTCGGGCTTTGAGTTTGGCTACTAGGGAGGCGGTATGTTTGCAGAAATTTAATCTCTTGTCTAGGTTGACACCAAGGTAGGGGTGGGAGTCTTTGGTGATGATGGTTTGGCCCATAATTATTGGTGAGTAGCTGGGCAGTCTGAGTTCGTAGTGTTCGCTTAGGGAGAAGAGTATATGCGCTGTTTTACTGGCATTTATTTTGATGCACCATTTGTTGGTCCAGTTTGCTAGGGCGTCGAGCATAATATTGACTTGTTGGATGGCAGTGACGAAGTATTCATTGGCAAACATGACAACAGTGTCGTCGGCATAGGTTGCTAAGAGGGCTGCTGAGTTACGGGGGATGTTAGTGAGGACATTTTCTGGGGTGGGTAGGTCAGCTGTGTAGATAGTGTATAAGATTGGTCCTAGTACGCTGCCTTGTGGTACTCCAGCGGAGATATTTTTTGGGGTTGATCTGGCTCCTTCATGACATTCGACCATGAAAGTTCTGTCTGACAGGTAATGCCTTATAATGGCGTATAGGGCAGGCGGAAGAATGGGTTTGAGTTTGTAGAATAGGCCGGGGTGCCACACTCGGTCAAAGGCTTCTTGGATGTCGATGAAGACGGCGGAGCAAGATTGGTTTCTTTCATAGGCTTTGAGTATGAATTGGGTAACTCGTGCTAATTGTTGTTCTGTACTATGCTCGTATCGGAACCCGAATTGGTGGTTAGGAATGGAGTTTGCAAAGGTTTTTGATTTGAGCATACGGTTTAGTAGAAGTTTCTCTAGGATTTTTGATAGGCCGGAAAGAAGACTAATGGGTCTGTAGGAGGCTGTTCAGTTGGTTTGCCGGGTTTGGGGATCATGGTGACGACAGCCATTTTCCATTGTTGTGGAAAGTGGCCAAGTCGTAGTGAGTTGTTGAGTATTAGTATGAGGTATAGTAAGGCAGAATCTGGTAGGGTCTTAATGGTGTTGTTGTCAATTCTGTCTAGTCCTGGGGCTTTGTTGTTCGGCAGTCTTTTGATTTGCGTTTTAATTTCTGGGAGGGTGATTGGTTGGAATATGTAGTTTCCTGGTGAGTTCTGGTTAGCTATTTGGTTTTCAATGTTTAGGCGCTCTTCTAGTGAGTTTAATAGAAAGGGTTTGAATCTTAACTCGAGGTGCTGTGCGAAGGACTCAGCTTTTTCGAGTGTGGTTTTGCACCAGGGGCTTATATTGTTCGGGGTATTCTGATCAAAAAGTGTTGTGTGGCGTCTAACGGGGAGGTTTGGAGTTGGTTGTCTTTTAATTTCTTTGGTGAATTTCCAAAGTTTTTGCATACTATAGCGGTCTTTGGGGTCAATGGTTTGAAGGGTCCTGTCAAGGCGTCTTTCTTTGTTGGTTTGTAGTGCTTTCCTGAGTCGTTTTGAGGCAATTTTGTGGGATCTTTTGGCTGCGTTGTTGCGAAGGACAAGGTGGCTATATTTATAGTATCGTTTAATGATAAGCATATTACGGATGCGTCTGTTTGGGGTGTAGCGTGTCCGAAAGCGGCTGTTTGTGGGGAGGTTTGAGGATGAATTTAAGGCATGGGCGGCAGCCTGGTGGATGTTTTTGGTGAGGATGTCTACCGCATCGTCTATGTCTTCTCCAGACGTTATTTCTGTGTTGAGATGGATATTTTGGTTAAGCCAGTGGTGGAATTTTTTGATGTTGGCATTTGCCGGTAGAAAGGTTTTTTTGTGGGGTACGATCTTTGGTTTATTTAGGAGGTTGATGAGTAAAGGAAGGTGATCAGAGCCTAAGTCAAGTGTGGATTCAATGTGAAGGCGATCGTGTTGGATGCCACAGTAAATTGCAAAGTCTATGGCCGATGGCCTTTTTCGTTGGTCGTGTGGGAAATGAGTGGGTGAGCCAGTGGCTAGGATGTTGTAGTTATGTGACCTTAGGCAAGAAATGAGTTCGTTGCCTCTGTTACAGGCGCGAGTGTTGCCCCACCATCGGTGCTTGGCGTTCCAGTCGCCGGCGATTAGGAATCTTGGTTCAAAGAGTTTGAATATTATTTTAAAGGCTTCTGATGTTAGACCTCTTAGTGGCGGGCAATATATGGCAACTATGTTGATGTGTGATTGATCTGAGAGGTTGACACTAATTGGGACGCATTGTATGGCCTGTGTGATCATTGTTGGGAGGGCGATATGATCTATGCATTGACTTATTATGATGGCTGCTCCACCGCGTCGTCGGTTGTCTGGATGATTGGCATGGTGTAGGTCGAATCCTTTAATGGCAATGGAGTTTAGATCTGCATCGATCAGGTGAGTTTCTGATATCAGCACAATGTCGATATTGTGTTGGTGGATGTAGGCTTCTAATTCGGAGAGTTTGGTTCGGAGTCCTGCTGAGTTCCAGCTAATGATTCTGAGGTTTAGATTATTGTTAGGCATGGTGTTTTATTGGTGGCCTTGGTTTATCGTTGGTTTGATTGTGATTTCGGTGTAGACTGGGCTGTTAGTTTGGGGTATTGAGAGGAGTTAGTAGTTAGTGTAATTGAGAGGTAGGCGGGGGTGTTGTTTGTATTTTGGGACAGTAATACAAAAAGCAGGTCTGTTTTTGGCCATTCGAGGCATTTCTTTATTTGAGTTGGTGGTTAATGAAAAGTGATTCGTGAAAAGAGTTAGATTAAGGTTAGGGTAGATATAAGAGTTGGTTATTAACATTGATTGAACGTAGCTTCTTTTATTTATTTTGATGAAATGGTTTTTGATCCCAGGCTTGGAGGAGGGCTCTCATCTGTTCAGCCGTGTTCTCAGTGCCGTTTAGGGAGAAAGGAGGCGCAAAGGAGTCATGGATAGCATGCGCTGAGGTGGACGTATTTGTTGGTGGGCCACTGTGGATCATTAGCGCATTGGTGGTTGGTGGTGAAGTGCGGTGTTGTGGTGTAGTCCAGGGAGCTCTGAATTTGGCAGTTTGGCTTGATGGGTATGCTGTCGCGTTGTTGAGGCTTAGTAAGGGGGTGGAGAGTGGCCGTGATGCATTGGGCTGATTGCGGCTGTAGTTTGCTAGACTGTTCTTGAAGGTTGGCTCGTTGTGCCAGTTTAGTGATTGCAGAGCTCGAGCTGCTCTCAGCGTAAAGCTGTTGTCTGGTTTTATTTTAAGAGCTGCCATATAAATTGGACAGCCTTTATAGGTGGCAACATGACTGCTTCCACAGTTAGTGCATTTGCCGTCTGTCTCTCTTGGCTTGGTACATTGATTGGAAGGGTGTGGTCCAGCACATTTGAAACATATGAATCCTTGCAGTTTGCAGTCTTCATATAAATGGTCAAAGCGTTGGCATCTTCGGCATTGGTAAATTGGTTTGGAGCGGGCTGGTTGTATGATTTGGATTTTGTAGGTGCCTAGTGTTGTGATTTCCAGGGCTTTTTTTGTTGCTTACGTTCGGGAGAAGGTCAATTTTGAAGGAGTTCGTTGGAGAACCAGAGATGTTGCCTATAATGTTTGTGATGTGGCAGGCGGTGTGGCCGAGTGTGGACAGCTGCTTTGAGATCCAATCTATTGGGGTGGAGAAGTGGAGTCCCTTGATAATGATTCTAAATCTGGTTTCGTTTTTATCATTTTGGGTGTGGGCATTTAGGCCTAAATTGGCAAAGAGTTCTAGGAGTGCGTCTTGCTTTTCTATTGATTGGCATTGGAAGTAGATGCCTTTTCCTGTGGTGGCAGTGGTTGTGAAGGTTCCATTACCGATCGTGTCAATTGCCATCTGTATGAGTTTATTTGCCTCGTCAATGTTGGGGACAAAAATACGGAGGGGCTTCTGGTTTTTCTGTGCGGTTGGCTCCTTGGTGTCGGGGTCACTTTGGCTATCATCACTTAGGATGGAAATTTCAACGTCTTCATCTTCGGCTGAACTCGAGTTGTCAATTTTAGTGAGGTTGGTTTTGGGCTCAGGTTCGCTTGTTTTCCTCTTTGGAGGTAGGCACAGGCCGAGTGTGGCTGGATTTCTGGTTATAGGTGTGGCGAGTGATTGGCTTGCTTGCTTATAGATGCGAGCTTGTTCTTTAATATCATTAGTTACTTTCTGCGCCGGGTTGGTAGTTGGTGGGTTAATTTGGGTGTTTTCTATAATTATAGGTTTGTCCGGTGGGGAACTGGCGGGTGAGTCTCCTGGGGTTTTGGTTTTAGAAGGCACAGCTTTCCTCTTAATTGGTTTTCTCATGGTGACGTTAGCCTGATTGTCCTCGAATTTCTTTAAATATTTTGTTTTGAGTTAGGTTCGTTTTTAGTGTTTGTTCCACTTTATGTCGCGAGCGGTTCTAGTCTGTAGGTTGACTCTTTTAGGGGTAGAAAGAGAGTTTATGTTAAAATTTTTTTTTTTTTTTTTTTTTTTTTTTTTTTATTGACACCAAGTGGGTTAGTTCCATAGTTGCTAGTTATAGTCTATTACTGGCGATATTAATACTTAATTATGAAAATTATTACTATACTACTTTAATTATTAAGATATTCTTAAGTGATAAATATGTATTGGTACTATAGTTTAAAAGGTATCTTGTTTCTATTCGGTTGGGCGGATATTTATCTCTAACTTTTATCTTCGTTAGAATTGAGGCTTTTTTGGCACATATACTGGCAGTGCTGGTTGATTGGTTAGTTGGTATAATTTGTTTAGTGCAGGTTGGCACTTTGGCTCAGAGAGTGGCGAGCAGAGGGTAACAAACAGGTAAGTTTGTGTGTTTATTTGGATTGTGACAAACAGGTAAGTTTGTATGTTTTATTCGGGTAGTAACAAACAGGTGAGTTTGTTTCAGTAATTTTCAGAGACATTAGTGATTGAACTAATTGTTAATTGTTATTTATTATTCGTTAGTTTCTTGATTTTAGTTAATTATTACTTATAGAATGGAATTGTTGATTTATTTTATTTATTATTGTTTGATTTGTTAGTTTTAGTTAATTATTGTTTATAGGATTTCGTTATTAATTTACTGTATTTATTGTTTAATTGATTATTATTGCTTATAGATTTAGTTTGGAATAGTTTGTAGTGATTTAGATTTAATTAAAATTTTATCTCAATTCAGCGAGGGTAGACAGATAAGTATTTGCAAGTGCTATCACTTGTTAATATGAGTGGACAAAGTAGTCATAGGCTAATTTAGCGGATTTCAGGGGATATAAAAATATTTAGGCTTGCAGAAAGGCAAGCAGACAATATTTAGTATATTATTCAAAATTGTAGGAATAGTGTAAGATTGATTCCAGGACAAGGATAGTTTAAATTGAAGTGGAAGAGATTAGACTACATAGCATTTTGATATGTATGTAGATGGATTAATCTGCAACAAATGCATGGTTCGCGAGTGCTATTACTTGCTAGTGTGTATGTACAAATTAGTTAGTGGCTTATTAAGCATATTCAGGGGAATATGAAAATATTTAAGCTTGTCAAATGGCAGGCAGACAATTTTAAGATAATGTTTAAAAATTAGAAAAATAATACAAAATTGATTTCAAGGCAAGAATAGCTTGAACTGTGATAGAGGAGATTTAATTACATAGTATTTTAGAATGAATGTATATTTCTTAATTAATTTAGATTAATCTGCCATGATGCAGATTAAATTGAGAATTATAATTAATTTATAGAGACAGACAAATACATAGTTCACAAGTGCTATTACTTGCTAGTATGTATGTACAAATTAATTAATGGCTTATTGAGCACATTCAGGAGAATATGAAAATATTTAAGCTTGTCAAATGGCAAGCAGACAATTTTTAGGATAATGTTTGAAATTAGAAAAATAATACAAAATTGATTTCAAGGCAAGAATAGCTTGAACTGTGATAGAAGAGATTTAATTACATAGTATTTTAGAATGAATGTATATTGCAGAATTAATTTAGGTTAATCTGCCATGGTGCAGTTTAAATTGAGAATTTATCTCAACTTTAAAGAGACAGATGGCTACATAGTTCACAAGTGCTATTACTTGCTAGTATGTATGTACAAATTAATTAATGGCTTATTGAGCACATTCAGGGGAATATGAAAATAATTTAAGCTTGTCAAATGGCAAGCAGACAATTTTTAAGATAATGTTTGAAGTTAGAAAAATAATACAAAATTGATTTCAAGGCAAGAATAGCTTGAACTGTGATAGAAGAGATTTAATTACATAGCATTTTAATATGGATGTATATTTGGTAATTAAATTGAATAGGTCTGCCATGATTCAGATTAAATTGGGATTTTATCTCAAAAGAGACAGATGACTACATAGTTTACCAGTGCAAACACTTGCTAGTATGTATGTATAGATTAATTAATTGCTCTTATATAAGGACTGTTGCAGAATTATATAAGGACTTTTGAGCTTGTCGAGAGGTAAGCAGAAACAATTTAAAATATTGTTTTAAAATTATAAGAATAAAAATGAAATTGATTTCAAGACAAAAAATAGTTTGAATTCGGATGGAAGAGATTTAATTACATAGCATTTTAATATGTATGTATATTGCAGAATTAATTTAGATTAATCTGCCATGATGCAGATTAAATTGAGAATTATAATTAATTTATAGAGACAGACAAATACATAGTTCACAAGTGCTATTACTTGCTAGTATGTATGTACAAGTTAATTAATGGCTTATTGAGCACATTCAGGAGAATATGAAAATATTTAAGCTTGTCAAATGGCAAGCAGACAATTTTTAAGATAATGTTTAAAGTTAGAAAAATAATACAAAATTGATTTCAAGGCAAGAATAGCTTGAACTGTGATGGAAGAGATTTAATTACATAGCATTTTAATATGTATGTATATTGCAGAATTAATTTAGTTAATCTGCCATGGTGAGTTAAATTGAGAATTTATTCAATTTAAAGACAGATGATAATAGTCACAAGTGCTATTATTGTAGTGTGTATGTACAATTAATTAATGGCTTATTGAGCAATTCAGAGAATATGAAAATATTTAAGCTTGTCAAACGGCAGGCAGACAATTTTTAAGATAATGTTTAAAATTAGAAAAATAATACAAAATTGATTTCAAGGCAAGAATAGCTTGAACTGTGATAGAAGAGATTTAATTACATAGTATTTTAGAATGAATGTATATTGCAGAATTAATTTAGATTAATCTGCCATGGTGCAGTTTAAATTGAGAATTTATCTCAACTTTAAAGAGACAGATGGCTACATAGTTCACAAGTGCTATTACTTGCTAGTATGTATGTACAAATTAATTAATGGCTTATTGAGCACATTCAGGGGAATATGAAAATAATTTAAGCTTGTCAAATGGCAAGCAGACAATTTTAAGAAAATGTTTTAAAATTAGAAAAATAATACAAAACTGATTTCAAGGCAAGAATAGCTTGAAATGTGATGGAAGAGATTTAATTACATAGATTTTAAATGATGTATATTTGGTAATTAAATTGATAGTCTGATGATGCAGATTAAATTGGGATTTTATCTCAAAAGAGACAGATGATACATAGTTACAGTGCTATTATTGCTAGTATGTATGTATATTATTAATTGTCTTATTAAGGATGTTGAGAATATATAAGGTTTGAGTTGTCGAAGGTAAGAGAACAATTTAAATATTGTTTTAAAATTATAAGAATAAAAAAATTGATTTCAAGAAAAATAGTTTGAATTGGATGGAAGAGATTTAATTACATAGCATTTTAATATGTATGTATATTGCAGAATTAATTTAGGTTAATCTGCCATGATGCAGATTAAATTGAGAATTATAGTTAATTTATAGAGACAGACAAATACATAGTTCACAAGTGCTATTACTTGCTAGTATGTATGTACAATTAATTAATGGCTTATTGAGCACATTCAGGGGAATATGAAAATATTTAAGCTTGTCAAATGGCAAGCAGACAATTTTTAAGATAATGTTTAAAATTAGAAAAATAATACAAAATTGATTTCAAGGCAAGAATAGCTTGAAATGTGATGGAAGAGATTTAATTATATTGCATTTTAATATGTATGTATATTGCAGAATTAATTTAGGTTAATCTGCCATGTTGCAGCTTAAATTGTGAATTTATCTCAATTTTATAAGGCAGATGAATACATAGCTCACAAGTGCTATTACTTGCTAGTGTGTATGTACAATTAATTAATGGCTTATTGAGCACATTCAGGAGAATATGAAAATATTTAAGCTTGTCAAATGGCAAGCAGACAATTTTAAGATAATGTTTAAAATTAGAAAAATAATACAAAATTGATTTCAAGGCAAGAATAGCTTGAACTGTGATAGAAGAGATTTAATTACATAGTATTTTAGAATGAATGTATATTGCAGAATTAATTTAGATTAATCTGCCATGGTGCAGTTTAAATTGAGAATTTATCTCAACTTTAAAGAGACAGATGGCTACATAGTTCACAAGTGCTATTACTTGCTAGTATGTATGTACAAATTAATTAATGGCTTATTGAGCACATTCAGGGGAATATGAAAATAATTTAAGCTTGTCAAATGGCAAGCAGACAATTTTTAAGATAATGTTTAAAGTTAGAAAAATAATACAAAATTGATTTCAAGGCAAGAATAGCTTGAACTGTGATGGAAGAGATTTAATTAATAGATTTTAATGATGTATATTTGTATTATTGTAGTCTGATGATTCAATTATTGGGATTATCTCAAAGAGAGTATAATAGTTAGGATTGCTAGTATGTATGTATAATTAATTAATCTTATTAAGGAGTTCAGAATATATAAGGATTGAGTTGTCAAGGAAGCAGAAACAATTTAAAATATTGTTTTAAAATTATAAGAATAAAAATGAAATTGATTTCAAGACAAAAAATAGTTTGAATTCGGATGGAAGAGATTTAATTACATAGCATTTTAGTATGTATGTATATTGCAGAATTAATTTAGATTAATCTGCCATGATGCAGATTAAATTGAGAATTATAATTAATTTATAGAGACAGACAAATACATAGTTCACAAGTGCTATTACTTGCTAGTGTGTATGTACAAATTAATTAATGGCTTATTGAGCACATTCAGGGGAATATGAAAATAATTTAAGCTTGTCAAATGGCAAGCAGACAATTTTTAAGATAATGTTTGAAATTAGAAAAATAATACAAAATTGATTTCAAGGCAAGAATATTTGAGTTCAGATGGAAGAGATTTAATTACATTGCAATTTAATGTGCATATATATTTATGAATAATTTAAGTTATTCTGCAGCATTGCAGACTAGGTTTGTACATATTTCCTATTTAATACGGATTGACATAGGTTTGCATGGATGGGTATATAAATTGCTTATTCTAATGGTGTAAAATTTGGCTTAAGTGGTAGCGACTTGAAAAGATAGATTTATGAGCATGAACATTAGTATAAAGATATACATTTGGAGTTCCTTTGGGCTACTCTTGTATGCGTGTAGACCATTGAGGTTTTCATCAAGGAGTTTCCATTGGAGTAGGGCTGTATTACTAATTTTTATGCAAGTGCGCACGATTTGCACACTTGCATAAGAATGGATCAGCTAGCGAAAAGGCTGTTGCCTTCGAAACAAGTGATCCATTGTAGGCAATAGCTGGGGCTCCTTAGGACAATCTAAATGTAGTAGGATGAATTAATAGATTCGAAACTATTTAAATACAGATCATATGGGCGAATAGTCCCAAGTTAGACTCACCCAGGTATCCCTTATCTTATTCCTTTTAAATGTGTTTGTTTTAATTCCTTAGTATGTAAATTTTCCAATGTCTCAAGTGGATCTGGTGTGCTGACTCTTTTGGGATAGAGAAAAAGAATTGATGTTTTAATTTTGCAGTTAGGTAGTTTAGTTCCATAATTGTTAGTATTATTAATTTTAGATTAGTTAGTGATGTTATGTTATTTATTTTTAGATATATTAGAAATTATTTCGTACTATTTATAATTGTTTATAGAGTTAATATTTTTAGATGGGGGGGTCTGTGTATCGGCTGGCCCTGTGGCAGGGCTATTGCATTCGGGTTCGAGCTTGGGCGGCACCTTGTTTCTATTCGGTTGGGCGGATATTTATCTCTAACTTTTATCTTCGTTAGAATTGAGGCTTTTTTGGCACATATACTGGCAGTGCTGGTTGATTGGTTAGTTGGTATAATTTGTTTAGTGCAGGTTGGCACTTTGGCTCAGAGAGTGGCGAGCAGAGGGTAACAAACAGGTAAGTTTGTGTGTTTATTTGGATTGTGACAAACAGGTAAGTTTGTATGTTTTATTCGGGTAGTAACAAACAGGTGAGTTTGTTTCAGTAATTTTCAGAGACATTAGTGATTGAACTAATTGTTAATTGTTATTTATTATTCGTTAGTTTCTTGATTTTAGTTAATTATTACTTATAGAATGGAATTGTTGATTTATTTTATTTATTATTGTTTGATTTGTTAGTTTTAGTTAATTATTGTTTATAGGATTTCGTTATTAATTTACTGTATTTATTGTTTAATTGATTATTATTGCTTATAGATTTAGTTTGGAATAGTTTGTAGTGATTTAGATTTAATTAAAATTTTATCTCAATTCAGCGAGGGTAGACAGATAAGTATTTGCAAGTGCTATCACTTGTTAATATGAGTGGACAAAGTAGTCATAGGCTAATTTAGCGGATTTCAGGGGATATAAAAATATTTAGGCTTGCAGAAAGGCAAGCAGACAATATTTAGTATATTATTCAAAATTGTAGGAATAGTGTAAGATTGATTCCAGGACAAGGATAGTTTAAATTGAAGTGGAAGAGATTAGACTACATAGCATTTTGATATGTATGTAGATGGATTAATCTGCAACAAATGCATGGTTCACAAGTGCTATTACTTGCTAGTATGTATGTACAAATTAATTAATGGCTTATTGAGCACATTCAGGAGAATATGAAAATATTTAAGCTTGTCAAATGGCAGGCAGACAATTTTTAAGATAATGTTTAAAAATTAGAAAAATAATACAAAATTGATTTCAAGGCAAGAATAGCTTGAACTGTGATAGAAGAGATTTAATTACATAGTATTTTAGAATGAATGTATATTTCTTAATTAAATTGAATATGTCTGCCATGTTGCAGTTTAAATTGAGAATTTATCTCAACTTTAAAGAGACAGATGGCTACATAGTTCACAAGTGCTATTACTTGCTAGTATGTATGTACAAATTAATTAATGGCTTATTGAGCACATTCAGGGGAATATGAAAATAATTTAAGCTTGTCAAATGGCAAGCAGACAATTTTTAAGATAATGTTTAAAATTAGAAAAATAATACAAAATTGATTTCAAGGCAAGAATAGCTTGAACTGTGATAGAGGAGATTTAATTACATAGTATTTTAGAATGAATGTATATTGCAGAATTAAATTGAATAGGTTATCTGCCATGGTGCAGTTTAAATTGGGATTTTATCTCAACTTTTAAAGAGACAGATGGCTACATAGTTCACAAGTGCTATTACTTGCTAGTATGTATGTACAGATTAATTAATTGCTCTTATATAAGGACTGTTGCAGAATTATATAAGGACTTTTGAGCTTGTCGAGAGGTAAGCAGAAACAATTTAAAATATTGTTTTAAAATTATAAGAATAAAAATGAAATTGATTTCAAGACAAAGAATAGTTTGAATTCGGATGGAAGAGATTTAATTACATTGCATTTTAATATGTATGTATATTGCAGAATTAATTTAGATTAATCTGCCATGATGCAGATTAAATTGAGAATTATAGTTAATTTATAGAGACAGACAAATACATAGTGCACACACACACAAGTGCTATTACTTGCTAGTGTGTATGTACAAGTTATTTAATGGCTTATTGAGCACATTCAGGAGAATATGAAAATATTTAAGCTTGTCAAATGG
>JAWNOU010000083.1:0-83566 GCA_035045725.1 Drosophila ezoana
CTGATGTCCGTGGTTCCGGCACAGTGAAGTCGGCTGGGGTGAGTTGACTAAGAAAGGGCTAAGCTACCTACTCGCAAGCTTTTATAATTATATATTAAAATTCGCGTGCTATTAAGATGTCCAGATCGATTGCACAAACAAAATTACGGGGTTAAGAAAAATCGACAGAGATACAGAAAATAGTACTAGACTGTTTAGGGACTGTAGCTGTATATGTTGCTGTTATGCTGCGCTGGTATCAATGCGACAGCGTGGAGTTAAATGGAAATTTTGCTTAGCCATTATACATTTTTAATAATAGAAAAAAAGAAAAATAATAAAAGACTTATCTTACACATGGATAAAGAGTTTTTCTAGGCGAGGATCTAATTTGGTCTATGATCCGAATTGGCAAAGCAACAAAAAATGTATTCCTTTTTTTTTTTCTTGTTTGGCAAAAAAAAAATCCATTTACATATTTTGTATTTAGCAAAGGCTTTATCGCTCACTTGAAACTAGATTATTCTCTTAAAGTGTTCTCTTTAACAATTCGTTTTCTCCTTAACGCGGCATAAAATTATTCAATTTATAAAGGTTTGTTTTTTGGGCCATTCTCTTTATCTCGTAATTTAAGTGCAAAGAAAAAAATTAAATTTAAGAGTTTTGCTTCACTTACATACATTCACTCCATCTCCGAAAGCGCTTCCATCGATATAATGCTGGAAAATAATCACTTTGAATTGCACACAAAAAAAATTTACAAGAAAAAAAGAAGCCATTAGATAAAAACTGTTTTCTTTCTTACTTCACGCGACTTGTATTCTCTCTTTCTATTTAGTCGTTGCTTTTCGAATAAAAAAATTCTGGCTCTCACCAGCAATAGGGCGATTCTAATTTCGGAGCACGAAAGGAGAGAGGGAGAGTAAAGAATATAGGCGAATGGAAAGAATGTGCAGGGCAAAAAAAAAACCGAGTAAAAGAAAAAAATGCGGAATAAGAATTTGACCATGCGGTTGCACTCTTTTGCCGAAAAAAAACTCGCACATAACTATCGTAATATTTATATTATGCGCTTAAGGCGACTTAACTATGCCCATGACGTTCTTAATTTCGATTTTTAATTTTCTCTGTTAGCTACGCTAATTATTAATTTTACCAGAAAAAAAAGTAATACTTTACAAACAAAAAAAAAGAAAAAAAATTCCGGTTCACTTATGTATAAAGAAAAACGATTGCGCGAACAAGATAAATGCAGCTGCTTCTGACGACGTCAGCCACCAGGGATCGATTCCCAACTAATTTTGGAGTTTCGGCGACGGCGATATTCTCTTACTTATTCGTCTTTCGAACTCCCATTTTTGAGCAGGCGAGGGAGAACGAACGAGATTTGACGAGATGCGATAAAGCTGGACACAGCTGATTATGCTGTTTGCGACAAGGCGAATTAAATGATGACCATACAGGTGCTCTGTATATTTTGGGCACGGCAGGCAACAAAGAAATGTTTGCGAGTGTCTGCTAATTGCAGAATAAAATATAATATCTCATTACACTTTGTTTATGAGAATAATACGAAGCGCCCTACCTGCAATAGACAGGTCGAAATATAAGTTCTTTTGTCTTTTGGTCTTTTGTCTGATTGGGTCTGGCACTTTTTCTTTAATTTAATTTCTCACTTAATTATTGCGGCCAACTGGCGGCTGAGAAGTGGTTCATCGATACGCGCACTTAGATATTTTTGAAATTACTTCTATTAAAAATTTTGCTTCAGGAAATACTGTTTCTCCAGAGGTTAAGCGCGATTGTAAGTAGGCGCACTTTCTCACTTTTTCTGTTTTTGGGTCAACCTTTCTCAACGGTGGACAGAAGGTAAAAGAAAGATCTGAGCTCCGATTGCCTTAGGGAAAGCTTTTTACAGTGACACCAGGACAGACGCCATTTCTAATTCTCAGATTAACATTCCTCTACTTCTTTTATCTTTCACTCGTTACAAGCGATATCACGCCCGGGTTGATACATAGATGGTGAGATCTACTATACGATATTCAAAAGAACTTGCTTTTTCAAAAACCTCCGAGTTAATAAGAGAACAAAATATGAGAAAAAAAATTTAAAAATTGATATTGCTTGATTTAAACAATATTACAAATTTCACATATTTTTTTTTTTATTTTATAGCTAATCAGGGTAAGCAAGAACAAGACCTTGACTGGATTTACATTGCCTACTTTTGGGCTGTTTATTTAAACTCAAACAAATTGTTCTTGCTTCAAGCGCCACTACAATTCCCCCTCCAAAATCGGACTTTGTGGGGCTTACTTTTTTTATTTTTATTTATTCGAAACCACCAAAGTGCGATTCGCGCTTGGAGCGAATATTTTACACCATTTAATTATTGTTTGATGTTTTTCGCATGGTACTTTCCCACGAACTGCCCTTGCAGGTTCTCCAACTCATAGTAACTATTACCAAGCTTACGTCGTATTCTTGCCTTGATAAAAGTAGGAGCTAGCTTAGCTCTAAAACCTAGAGAGAAGTTGCTCTGTTGGAAGTTCCTTCGAAAAACTTCTTGTCCTACAGTAAACAATACTGGACTACAGCGTAGATTGTAAGAGTTTTCATTTCGTAAGTGCTGCTAACCCTTTTTCCGAGAATGAAGGAAATAGTTTCACACTTTCTGTAAGACGTTGCTGTTGGTGTGCAGTTAAAGCTCGAAGCGGATCCTCAATGCATGCAATACTTGGCTGCAAGGCTAGCCTTAACAAACATGGAGGCAACAGCTCAAACGTTGACCAAAAGTCTATGCCCAAATAAAGCGGTTGAACAAGAGAAGGGACCGCCATAATAAACATCTATGCGTAACCGTCCCCATATTTGTTGGGTTTTTCCATCGGCGGTTTTCACCTGTGAAGTAATCGATTTATACAGTACATTCGTATTCATTACTTCCACAGCGAAACTCTCACCAAAACAACTTATCGACGCACCAGTATGCAATAATCCTGTTACCGTTTTTCCCAATACGGTAACTTCAGCGTAAGGCCTTGAATCGGTGCACATGATCGCTGACACGAGAGCTTGTTTCTCGATCTTACATCGATTAAAGAAATTTATTCGACGTAAGCGCGCTCGTAATGTCTTGCGACTTACAGAAGTATTTTTTTAACAGATTGAGATTGCAAACGAGTATGTAAGGTAAATTCTGGGTTAAAGGACAAGTCAGGTAAAGATTGATTTGAGGATTCTACTTCTCCCTCTAGTCGGTATTTGTTGCCTTGGATGCAACTGGTTTGCGTGTACCGGTCAATGGTACACGAGACAGGTAGTTTTTTGGCACATTGTTACACTTGGCACAAGTTGGCTTGTAAGTGGTTGCCTTGTCCACAGCCATAGCAAAACATTTTGCGTTCAGCGACACAATCTTGGTACCGATGGCCATATTTCCTGCAGTTCCAGCAGACTAGATTGATGGCTGATACATCATTATCGAGCGCGTCTAACACATCTGGCTCTGCTTCGCTTTCAGTTTGTACTTCTATAGCGTGCAGGGAGCGTCGAGGCGCAGGGCGGGGTGCAAACACTCTAGCTTTAGAGATTGACTGAATAAAACCTTCCCGCTTTCGCGGGAATGTATGGGCGATAGAATGTATGGGCTCATACAGAAGCTCGTGCTGTATTTCTGGCAGCAAATTAGAGCGCAACGATTCCAGCAAGGAGGAATTCGATAGGGGTCGGAACAGTTTGTCGGTCATTATAATAATTGCATCGTAAAAGTCATCGAAAGACTCACCCTCTTCTTTGAACTGAACACGTAAAGCGACACATAATTCCGACCATACGATAATAGGGACACTCTTATGGTAGCGCCAGAACCAATCGTTAGCGCTGCCTTCAAATAGATGGCTTATATGACGAGCCAACAACTCATTATTTCCATCTAGTGTCTCGGCTGTTAACGCCTCAACGCGATAGATAAACTCCTCTATACCCATGCCCGATCGACCAGAAAATCGAAGTTTCCAGTTACTGATTATTTGTCAAAGTCGGTCTGGACGCAGGTTCTCTAACATTGGAGAACTCCTAGTTCTAGACTAGTTTCGTATTGAATTAGCCAGTCTGGGCTGAGAATGATCGACAGTACTCATGTTCGAAGTTGGTCGCTGAGCTGTGGATCTGCCTAATTGAGCTGTAAAAGCAGACAAAAGATTTTGGAATCCTGACTGTAACGCTTGGGTCAGGGAGGCTGTTTGCCTTTCTGTGGCTGCTGTATTTCGCTTACCGTGGGGGATATACGAGAGCATGCATCTGGCTCGGCTGCCAAAGGCGGAACACTTTGCGGACGAGGATTCTTCGACATGGCGCCTTGGGACAAAATCTCTTCTGGGGGCCCTTGACTTCGGGTTCCAATTGGCATGCTAACTATCGACGGTTGCTTTGCGAGGGCGTCGTCTATCACACTTGGGTTAGACGGTGAAGTTGTTGTTTTGCAAACAGGACAAATATTTTTCTTGCCTACTCTAGTATTATAGCATACACGATGGAATGTGTGCTGGCAACTGGTAGCTACTAATTGTGTCGAAAACTCAATCGTTTTAAGGCAAATATAGCACTGTTCCTTATTAATCGAAGCAGCTGCTAAGTTTTCGCAACTACGATGTATTGACATTTCCGACCTACGCTTGAAGAAAAAAAATACTAACAAGAACTATAATTACTAAAAAAAATATAAGGCGCAAAATCCATAAACAGATCGAAAATATAGAACAATATTTCATAAAAATGTGTGGATGCCATGCAGTCGTTTTCATGAAAGGTTATAATCTGCATCAGCTGCATAACTGATCAACTAGTACAAGGAAGAGTGTAGGGATGAGAAACCGAAAATTTAATAATTAAGCGGCAAGTGCCAGTTCTAAACCGAGTACACTCCAGCAATAACTAATATCTTCTTTGCTTCCTCAACAAAAGATAATGGTTAGGTTGAGATCCGGCTTACTCTTGTGATGTAACCAAGTACGAGATCAAAAAGGCGAAAGACAACAGTTTGATCCACTTGGTATACACAAGTCAGTAAGGCTCCAGAAATTCTCTCATAAGGAAATAAAAGATTAGGATGCAAGGGATAGTCGTTGCCTAGGTAACGACTTAATATGAAAGTAGCGTTAAATCCCTAGAGCAATCGATCTAGCTGTGTATTGTCAGGTATTGTTGACAAATGAAAGGAGTTATCAGTCGGGACCAGCCAGAGTGTCTGCTTCAGGCTCCTAAGTTGGGCGCCAAATATATAAATATAAGATATAATATTGTAACATACAACGTATGTAAGCGAGCTGATGTCCGTGTAGCGCTGGTTCCGGCTGGGGTGAGTTGACTAAGAAAGGGCTAAGCTACCTACTCGCAAGCTTTTATAATTATATATTAAAATTCGCGTGCTATTAAGATGTCCAGATCGATTGCACAAACAAAATTACGGGGGTTAAAGAAAATCGACAGAGATACAGAAAGTTGTACTAGACTGGTTAGGGACTGTAGCTGTATATGTTGCTGTTATGCTGCGCTGGTATCAATGCGACAGCGGTTGCCCACCCTACCATGTTCACCGGGGCCGCTTGACCAGACAAATGGTCGGTGATCCCTAAAACAACACAGATTAAATTACCCTAACATTCCGACGACGCATGGCTCCAACATATATAAGGCAATTTAGCACATAATTGTAAGTTCGTTACACACATTTATTTTTGAATCGTGGAGTTAAATCGAAATTTTGCTTAGCCATTATACAATTTTAATAATAGAAAAAAAATAAAATAAATAAAAAAAGACTTATCTTACACATGGATAAAGAATTTTTCTAGGCGAGGATCTAATTTGGTCTATGATCCGAATTGGCAAAGCAAAAAAAAATGTATTCCTTTTTTTTTCTTGTTCGGCAAAAAAAATTCATTTACATATTTTGTATTTAGCAAAGGCTTTATCGCTCAATTGAAACTAGATTATTCTCTTAAAGTGTTCTCTTTAACAATTCGCGTTCTCCTTAACGCGGCATAAAATTATTCAATTTATAAAGGTTTTTTTTTTTTTTTGGCCATTCTCTTTATCTCATAAATTAAGTGAAAAGAAAAAAATTAAATTTAAGAGTTTTGCTGCACTTACATACATTCACTTCATCTCCGAAAGCGCTTCCATCGATGTAATGCTGGAAAAAAAATCACTTCGAATTACACACAAAAAAAGATTACAAGAAAAAAAGAAGCCATTAGATAAAAACTGTTTTCTTTCTTACTTCACGCGACTTGTATTCTCTCTTTCTCGTTAGTCGTTGCTTTTCGAATAAATAATTCTGGCTCACACCAGCAATAGGGCGATCCGAATTTCGGAGCACGAAAGGGAGAGAGGGAGAGTAAAGAATATAGGTGAATGGAAAGAATGTGCAGGGCAAAAAAAAAACCGAGTTAAAGAAAAAAATGCGGAATAAAAATTTGACCATGCGGTTGCACTCTTTTCCCGAAAAAAAACTCGCACATAACTATCGTAATATTTATATTATGCGCTTAAGGCGACTTGACTATGCCCATGACGTTCTTAATAGGACTTATTTAGATTTTTAATTTTCTCTGTTAGCTACGCTAATTATTAATTGTTCCAGAAAAAAAAGTAATACTTTACAAACAAAAAAAAAAAGAAACAAGGTTCCGGTTCACTTATGTATAAAGAAAAACGATTGCGCGAACAAGATAAATGCAGCTGCTTCTGACGACGTCAGCCACCAGGGATCGATTCCCAACTAATTTTGGAGTTTCGGCGACGGCGATCTTCTCTTACTTATTCGTCTTTCGAACTCCCATTTTTGAGCAGGCGAGGGAGAACGAACGAGATTTGACGAGATGCGATAAAGCTGGACGCAGCTGATTAAGCTGTTTGCAACAAGGCGAATTAAATGATGACCATACAGGTGCTCTGTATATTTTAGGCACGGCAGGCAAAAAAGAAATGGTTGCCGCTGCTAATTGCAGAATAAAATATAATATCTCATTACACTTTGTTTATGAGAATATTACGAAGCGCCCTACCTGCAATAGACAGGTCGAAATATAAGTTCTTTTGTCTTTTAGGTCAAAAAAAAAATCTAACTTACCCCTGATTGGGTCTGGCACTGGCAACTGGCCAACTGGCGGCTGAGAAGTGGTTCATCGATACGCGCACTTAGATATTTTTTGAAATTACTTCTATTAAAAATTATTCTTCAGGAAATACTGTTTCTCCAGAGGTTAAGCGCGATTGTAAGTACGCACTTTCTCACTTTTTCTGTTTTTGGGTCAACCTTTCTCCACGGTGGACAGAAGGTAAAAGAAAGATCTGAGCTCCGATTGCCTTAGGGAAAGCTTTTACAGTGACACCAGGACAGACGCCATTTCTAATTCTCAGATTAACATTCCTCTACTTCTTTTATCTTTCACTCGTTACAAGCGATATCACGCCCGGGTTGATACATAGATGGTGAGATCTACTATACGATATTCAAAAGAACTTGCTTTTTCAAAAACCTCCGAGTTTATAAGAGAACAAAATATGAAAAAAAAAATTTAAAAATTGATATTGCTTGATTTAAACAATATTAAAAATTTCATATATTTTATTTAATTTTATAGTTAATCAGGGTAAGCAAGTACAAGACCTTGACTGGATTTACATTGCCTACTTTTGGGCTGTTTATTTAAACTCAAACAATTGTTCTTGCTTCAAGCGCCACTACAATTCCCCCCCTCCAAAATCGGACTTTGTGGGGCTTATTTTTTTATTTTTTTTTTATTCGAAACCACCAAAGTGCTATTCGCGCTTGGAGCGAATATTTTACACCATTTAATTATTGTTTGATGTTTTTGGCATTGTACTTTCCCACGAACTGCCCTTGCAGGTTCTCCAACTCATAGTAACTATTACCAAGCTTACGTCGTATTCTTGCCTTGATAAAAGTAGGAGCTAGCTTAGCTCTAAAACCTAGAGAGAAGTTGCTCTGTTGGAAGTTCCTTCGAAAAACTTCTTGTCCTACAGTAAACAATACTGGACTACAGCGTAGATTGTAGGAGTTTTCATTTCGTAAGTGCTGCTAACCCTTTTTCCGCGAATGAAGAAAATAGTTTCACACTTTCTGTAAGACGTTGCTGTTGGTGTGCAGTTAAAGCTCGAAGCGGATCCTCACTGCATGCAATACTTGGCTGCAAGGCCTTAACAAACATGGAGGCAACAGCTCAAAAGTCTATGCCCAAATAAAGCGGTTGAACAAGAGAAGGGACCGCCATAATAAACATCTATGCGTAACCGTCCCCATATTTGTTGGGTTTTTCCATCGGCGGTTTTCACCTGTGAAGTAATCGATTTATACAGTACATTCGTATTCATTACTTCCACAGCGAAACTCCCACCAAAACAACTTATCGACGCACCGGTATGCAATAATCCTGTTACCGTTTTTCCCAATACGGTAACTTCAGCGTAAGGCCTTGAATCGGTGCACATGATCGCTGACACGAGAGCTTGTTTCTCGATCTTACATCGTTTAAAGAAATTTATTCGACGTAAGCGCGCTCGTAATGTCTTGCGACTTACAGAAGTATTTTTTAACAGATTGAGATTGCAAACGAGTATGTAAGGTAAATTCTGGGTTAAAGGACAAGTCGGTATTTGTTGCCTTGGATGCAACTGGTTTGCGTGTACCGGTCAATGGTACACGAGACAGGTAGTTTTTTGGCACATTGTTACACTTGGCACAAGTTGGCTTGTAAGTGTTTGCCTGACCACAGCCATAGCAAAACACTTTGCATTCAGCGACACAATCTTGGTACCGATGGCCAGATTTCCTGCAGTTCCAGCAGACTAGATTGATGGCTGATACATCATTATCGAGCGCGTCTAACACATCTGGCTCTGCTTCGCTTTCAGTTTTTATCTTCTATAGCGTGCAGGGAGCGTCGAGGCGCAGGGCGGGGTGCAAACACTCTAGCTTTAGAGATTGACTGAATAAAACCTTCCCGCTTTCGCACTAAATGTCTAAGTTGCCCGATAAAATGTATGGGCTCATACAGAAGCTCGTGCTGTATTTCTGGCAGCAAATTAGAGCGCAACGATTCCAGCAAGGAGGAATTCGATAGGGGTCGGAACAGTTTGTCGGTCATTATAATAATTGCATCGTAAAAGTCATCGAAAGACTCACCCTCTTTTTGTTTATTGCCGCACGTATGTCAACATCAGTTCGCTCTTCTTTGAACTGAACACGTAACGCGACACATAATTCCGACCATACGATAATAGGGACACTCTTATGGTAGCGCCAGAACCAATCGTTAGCGCTGCCTTCAAATAGATGGCTTATATGACGAGCCAACAACTTATTATTTCCATCTAGTGTCTCGGCTGTTAACGCCTCAACGCGATAGATAAACTCCTCTATACCCTTGCCCGATCGACCAGAAAATCGAAGTTTCCAGTTACTGATTATTTGGCAAAGTCGGTCTGGACGCAAGTTCTCTAACATTGGAGAACTCCTAGTTCTAGACTCGTTTCGTATTGAATTAGCCAGTCTGGGCTGAGAATGATCGACAGTATTCATGTTCGAAGTTGGTCGCTGAGCTGTGGATCTGCCTAATTGAGCTGTAAAAGCAGACAAAAGATTTTGTAATCCTGACTTTAACGCTTGGGTCAGGGAGGCTGTTTGCCTTTCTGTGGCTGCTGCCATTGAATCAGAAATTGATTGCTGTATTTCGCTTACCGTGGGGGATATACGAGAGCATGCATCTGCATCTGCGGACGAGGATTCTTCTTTTGCCTTGGGACAAAATCTCTTCTGGGGGCCCTTGACTTCGGGTTCCAATTGGCATGCTAACTATCGACGGTTGCTTTGCGAGGGCGTCGTCTACCACACTTGGGTTAGACGGTGAAATTGTTGTTTTGCAAACAGGACAAATATTTTTCTTGCCTACTCTAGTATTATAGCATACACGATGGAATGTGTGCTAGCAACTGGTAGCTACTAATTGTGTCGAAAACTCAATCGTTTTAAGGCAAATATAGCACTGTTCCTTATTAATCGAAGCAGCTGCTAAGTTTTCGCAACTACGATGTATTGACATTTCCGACCTACGCTTGAAGAAAAAAAATACTAACAAGAACTAAAATTACTAAAAAAAATATAAGGTGCAAAATCGATAAACAGATCGAAAATATAGAACAATATTTCATAAAAATGTGTGGATGCCATGCAATCGTTTTCATGAAAGGTTATAATCTGCATCAGCTGCATAACTGATCAACTAGTACAAGGAAGAGTGTAGGGATGAGAAACCGAAAATTTAATAATTAAGCGGCAAGTGCCAGTTCTACACCGAGTACACTCCAGCAATAACTAATATCTTCTTTGCTTCCTCAACAAAAGATAATGGTTAGGTTGAGATCCGGCTTACTCTTGTGATGTAACCAAGTACGAGATCAAAAAGGCGAAAGACAACAGTTTGATCCACTTGGTATACACAAATCAGTAAGGCTCCAGAAATTCTCTCATAAGGAAATAAAAGATTAGGATGCAAGGGATAGTCGTTGCCTAGGTAACGACTTAATATGAAAGTAGCGTTAAATCCCTAGAGCAACATAAGGGTATAATTGAATCGGTGTATAAGTAAACGGAATTGCCGCTGCACATTTCTGCGCGTAAAACAAATATCCAAAGTCTACTACGCACGACCAACTAATCATATTGGGAATTACATTATTTTGTAATTATAGATCACAGAGCTATAACAATTTAAAGTTAAAACGCACCCAGTTACTCTAAACAAAACATGTGTTATTCGCTATAATAAGTCTTGGCAGTTACACTAATTCAAAGCTGTAGCTGATCCAAAAACCGTATTGCCAATAACAGGACAAAGGGTAGTGACAAAACAAATCGATCTAGCTGTGTATTGTCAGGTATTGTTGACGAATGAAAGAGTGGCTGCTTCAGGCCCCTAAGTTGGGCGCCAAATATATAAATATAAGATATAATATTGTAACATACAACGTATGTAAGCGAGCTGATGTCCGTGTAGCGTCTAGCGGAGCACGCGCTGGTTCCGGCTGGGGTGAGTTGACTAAGAAAGGGCTAAGCTACCTACTCGCAAGCTTTTATAATTATATATTAAAATTCGCGTGCTATTAAGATGTCCAGATCGATTGCACAAACAAAATTACGGGGTTAAGAAAAATCGACAGAGATACAGAAAATAGTACTAGACTGTTTAGGGACTGTAGCTGTATATGTTGCTGTTATGCTGCGCTGGTATCAATGCGACAGCGGTTGCCCACCCTACCATGTTCACCGGGGCCGCTTGACCAGACAAATGGTCGGTGATCCCTAAAACAACACAGATTAAATTACCCTAACATTCCGACGACGCATGGCTCCAACATATATAAGGCAATTTAGCACATAATTGTAAGTTCGTTACACACATTTATTTTTGAATCGTGGAGTTAAATCGAAATTTTGCTTAGCCATTATACAATTTTAATAATAGAAAAAAAATAAAATAAATAAAAAAAGACTTATCTTACACATGGATAAAGAATTTTTCTAGGCGAGGATCTAATTTGGTCTATGATCCGAATTGGCAAAGCAAAAAAAAATGTATTCCTTTTTTTTTCTTGTTCGGCAAAAAAAATTCATTTACATATTTTGTATTTAGCAAAGGCTTTATCGCTCAATTGAAACTAGATTATTCTCTTAAAGTGTTCTCTTTAACAATTCGCGTTCTCCTTAACGCGGCATAAAATTATTCAATTTATAAAGGTTTTTTTTTTTTGGCCATTCTCTTTATCTCATAAATTAAGTGAAAAGAAAAAAATTAAATTTAAGAGTTTTGCTGCACTTACATACATTCACTTCATCTCCGAAAGCGCTTCCATCGATGTAATGCTGGAAAAAAAATCACTTCGAATTACACACAAAAAAAGATTACAAGAAAAAAAGAAGCCATTAGATAAAAACTGTTTTCTTTCTTACTTCACGCGACTTGTATTCTCTCTTTCTCGTTAGTCGTTGCTTTTCGAATAAATAATTCTGGCTCACACCAGCAATAGGGCGATCCGAATTTCGGAGCACGAAAGGAGAGAGGGAGAGTAAAGAATATAGGTGAATGGAAAGAATGTGCAGGGCAAAAAAAAAAACCGAGTTAAAGAAAAAAATGCGGAATAAAAATTTGACCATGCGGTTGCACTCTTTTGCCGAAAAAAAACTCGCACATAACTATCGTAATATTTATATTATGCGCTTAAGGCGACTTGACTATGCCCATGACGTTCTTAATAGGACTTATTTCGATTTTTAATTTTCTCTGTTAGCTACGCTAATTAGCTGTTAGCTCCGCTAATTATTAATTTTTCCAGAAAAAAAAAGTAATACTTTACAAACAAAAAAAAAAGAAACAAGGTTCCGGTTCACTTATGTATAAAGAAAAACGATTGCGCGAACAAGATAAATGCAGCTGCTTCTGACGACGTCAGCCACCAGGGATCGATTCCCAACTAATTTTGGAGTTTCGGCGACGGCGATCTTCTCTTACTTATTCGTCTTTCGAACTCCCATTTTTGAGCAGGCGAGGGAGAACGAACGAGATTTGACGAGATGCGATAAAGCTGGACGCAGCTGATTAAGCTGTTTGCAACAAGGCGAATTAAATGATGACCATACAGGTGCTCTGTATATTTTAGGCACGGCAGGCAAAAAAGAAATGGTTGCCGCTGCTAATTGCAGAATAAAATATAATATCTCATTACACTTTGTTTATGAGAATATTACGAAGCGCCCTACCTGCAATAGACAGGTCGAAATATAAGTTCTTTTGTCTTTTAGGTCAAAAAAAAAATCTAACTTACTCCTGATTGGGTCTGGCACTGGCCAACTGGCCAACTGGCGGCTGAGAAGTGGTTCATCGATACGCGCACTTAGATATTTTTGAAATTACTTCTATTAAAAATTATTCTTCAGGAAATACTGTTTCTCCAGAGGTTAAGCGCGATTGTAAGTACGCACTTTCTCACTTTTTCTGTTTTTGGGTCAACCTTTCTCCACGGTGGACAGAAGGTAAAAGAAAGATCTGAGCTCCGATTGCCTTAGGGAAAGCTTTTTACAGTGACACCAGGACAGACGCCATTTCTAATTCTCAGATTAACATTCCTCTACTTCTTTTATCTTTCACTCGTTACAAGCGATATCACGCCCGGGTTGATACATAGATGGTGAGATCTACTATACGATATTCAAAAGAACTTGCTTTTTCAAAAACGTCCGAGTTTATAAGAGAACAAAATATGAAAAAAAAAATTTAAAAATTGATATTGCTTGATTTAAACAATATTAAAAATTTCATATATTTTATTTAATTTTATAGTTAATCAGGGTAAGCAACTACAAGACCTTGACTGGATTTACATTGCCTACTTTTGGGCTGTTTATTTAAACTCAAACAAATTGTTCTTGCTCCAAAATCGGACTTTGTGGGGCTTATTTTTTTTTATTTTTTTTTTATTCGAAACCACCAAAGTGCTATTCGCGCTTGGAGCGAATATTTTACACCATTTAATTATTGTTTGATGTTTTTGGCATTGTACTTTCCCACGAACTGCCCTTGCAGGTTCTCCAACTCATAGTAACTATTACCAAGCTTACGTCGTATTCTTGCCTTGATAAAAGTAGGAGCTAGCTTAGCTCTAAAACCAAGAGAGAAGTTGCTCTGTTGGAAGTTCCTTCGAAAAACTTCTTGTCCTACAGTAAACAATACTGGACTACAGCGTAGATTGTAGGAGTTTTCATTTCGTAAGTGCTGCTAACCCTTTTTCCGCGAATGAAGAAAAAAGTTTCACACTTTCTGTAAGACGTTGCTGTTGGTGTGCAGTTAAAGCTCGAAGCGGATCCTCACTGCATGCAATACTTGGCTGCAAGGCCTTAACAAACATGGAGGCAACAGCTCAAACGTTGACCAAAAGTCTATGCCCAAATAAAGCGGTTGAACAAGAGAAGGGAGCTCCATAATAAACATCTATGCGTAACCGTCACCATATTTGTTGGGTTTTTCCATCGGCGGTTTTCACCTGTGAAGTAATCGATTTATACAGTGCATTCGTATTCATTACTTCCACAGCGAAACTCCCACCAAAACAACTTATCGACGCACCGGTATGCAATAATCCTGTTACCGTTTTTCCCAATACGGTAACTTCAGCGTAAGGCCTTGAATCGGTGCACATGATCGCTGACACGAGAGCTTGTTTCTCGATCTTACATCGTTTAAAGAAATTTATTCGACGTAAGCGCGCTCGTAATGTCTTGCGACTTACAGAAGTATTTTTTTAACAGATTGAGATTGCAAACGAGTATGTAAGGTAAATTCTGGGTTAAAGGACAAGTCAGGTAAAGATTGATTTGAGGATTCTACTTCTCCCTCTAGTCGGTATTTGTTGCCTTGGATGCAACTGGTTTGCGTGTACCGGTCAATGGTAATGGCTTGTAAGTGTTTGCCTGACCACAGCCATAGCAAAACACTTTGCATTCAGCGACACAATCTTGGTACCGATGGCCAGATTTCCTGCAGTTCCAGCAGACTAGATTGATGGCTGATACATCATTATCGAGCGCGTCTAACACATCTGGCTCTGCTTCGCTTTCAGTTTTTATCTTCTATAGCGTGCAGGGAGCGTCGAGGCGCAGGGCGGGGTGCAAACACTCTAGCTTTAGAGATTGACTGAATAAAACCTTCCCGCTTTCGCACTAAATGTCTAAGTTGCCCGATAAAATGTATGGGCTCATACAGAAGCTCGTGCTGTATTTCTGGCAGCAAATTAGAGCGCAACGATTCCAGCAAGGAGGAATTCGATAGGGGTCGGGACAGTTTGTCGGTCATTATAATAATTGCATCGTAAAAGTCATCGAAAGACTCACCCTCTTTTTGTTTATTGCCGCACGTATGTCAACATCAGTTCGCTCTTCTTTGAACTGAACACGTAACGCGACACATAATTCCGACCATACGATAATAGGGACACTCTTATGGTAGCGCCAGAACCAATCGTTAGCGCTGCCTTCAAATAGATGGCTTATATGACGAGCCAACAACTTATTATTTCCATCTAGTGTCTCGGCTGTTAACGCCTCAACGCGATAGATAAACTCCTCTATACCCTTGCCCGATCGACCAGAAAATCGAAATTTCCAGTTACTGATTATTTGGCAAAGTCGGTCTGGACGCAAGTTCTCTAACATTGGAGAACTCCTAGTTCTAGACTCGTTTCGTATTGAATTAGCCAGTCTGGGCTGAGAATGATCGACAGTATTCATGTTCGAAGTTGGTCGCTGAGCTGTGGATCTGCCTAATTGAGCTGTAAAAGCAGACAAAAGATTTTGGAATCCTGACTTTAACGCTTGGGTCAGGGAGGGTGTTTGCCTTTCTGTGGCTGCTGCCATTGAATCAGAAATTGATTGCTGTATTTCGCTTACCGTGGGGGATATACGAGAGCATGCATCTGCATCTGCGGACGAGGATTCTTCGACATGGCGCCTTGGGACAAAATCTCTTCTGGGGGCCCTTGACTTCGGGTTCCAATTGGCATGATAACTATCGACGGTTGCTTTGCGAGGGCGTCGTCTACCACACTTGGGTTAGACGGTGAAATTGTTGTTTTGCAAACAGGACAAATATTTTTCTTGCCTACTCTAGTATTATAGCATACACGATGGAATGTGTGCTCGCAACTGGTAGCTACTAATTGTGTCGAAAACTCAATCGTTTTAAGGCAAATATAGCACTGTTCCTTATTAATCGAAGCAGCTGCTAAGTTTTCGCAACTACGATGTATTGACATTTCCGACCTACGCTTGGAGAAAAAAAATACTAACAAGAACTAAAATTACTAAAAAAAATATAAGGTGCAAAATCGATAAACAGATCGAAAATATAGAACAATATTTCATAAAAATGTGTGGATGCCATGCAGTCGTTTTCATGAAAGGTTATAATCTGCATCAGCTGCATAACTGATCAACTAGTACAAGGAAGAGTGTAGGGATGAGAAACCGAAAATTTAATAATTAAGCGGCAAGTGCCAGTTCTACACCGAGTACACTCCAGCAATAACTAATATCTTCTTTGCTTCCTCAACAAAAGATAATGGTTAGGTTGAGATCCGGCTTACTCTTGTGATGTAACCAAGTACGAGATCAAAAAGGCGAAAGACAACAGTTTGATCCACTTGGTATACACAAGTCAGTAAGGCTCCAGAAATTCTCTCATAAGGAAATAAAAGATTAGGATGCAAGGGATAGTCGTTGCCTAGGTAACGACTTAATATGAAAGTAGCGTTAAATCCCTAGAGCAACATAAGGGTATAATTGAATCGGTGTATAAGTAAACGGAATTGCCGCTGCACATTTCTGCGCGTAAAACAAATATCCAAAGTCTACTACGCACGACCAACTAATCATATTGGGAATTACATTATTTTGTAATTATAGATCACAGAGCTATAACAATTTAAAGTTTAAACGCACCCAGTTACTCTAAACAAAACATGTGTTATTCGCTATAATAAGTCTTGGCAGTTACACTAATTCAAAGCTGTAGCTGATCCAAAAACCGTATTGCCAATAACAGGACAAAGGGTAGTGACAAAACAAATCGATCTAGCTGTGTATTGTCAGGTATTGTTGACGAATGAAAGAGTGGCTGCTTCAGGCCCCTAAGTTGGGCGCCAAATATATAAATATAAGATATAATATTGTAACATACAACGTATGTAAGCGAGCTGATGTCCGTGTAGCGTCTAGCGGAGCACGCGCTGGTTCCGGCTGGGGTGAGTTGACTAAGAAAGGGCTAAGCTACCTACTCGCAAGCTTTTATAATTATATATTAAAATTCGCGTGCTATTAAGATGTCCAGATCGATTGCACAAACAAAATTACGGGGGTTAAGAAAAATCGACAGAGATACAGAAAGTTGTACTAGACTGGTTAGGGACTGTAGCTGTATATGTTGCTGTTATGCTGCGCTGGTATCAATGCGACAGCGGTTGCCCACCCTACCATGTTCACCGGGGCCGCTTGACCAGACAAATGGTCGGTGATCCCTAAAACAACACAGATTAAATTACCCTAACATTCCGACGACGCATGGCTCCAACATATATAAGGCAATTTAGCACATAATTGTAAGTTCGTTACACACATTTATTTTTGTGGTGAATCGTGGAGTTAAATCGAAATTTTGCTTAGCCATTATACAATTTTAATAATAGAAAAAAAAATAAAATAAATAAAAAAAGACTTATCTTACACATGGATAAAGAATTTTTCTAGGCGAGGATCTAATTTGGTCTATGATCCGAATTGGCAAAGCAAAAAAAAATTTATTCCTTTTTTTTTTCTTGTTCGGCAAAAAAAATTCATTTACATATTTTGTATTTAGCAAAGGCTTTATCGCTCAATTGAAACTAGATTATTCTCTTAAAGTGTTCTCTTTAACAATTCGCGTTCTCCTTAACGCGGCATAAAATTATTCAATTTATAAAGGTTTTTTTTTTTTGGCCATTCTCTTTATCTCATAAATTAAGTGCAAAGAAAAAAATTAAATTTAAGAGTTTTGCTTCACTTACATACATTCACTTCATCTCCGAAAGCGCTTCCATCGATGTAATGCTGGAAAAAAAATCACTTCGAATTACACACAAAAAAAATTTACAAGAAAAAAAGAAGCCATTAGATAAAAACTGTTTTCTTTCTTACTTCACGCGACTTGTATTCTCTCTTTCTCGTTAGTCGTTGCTTTTCGAATAAATAATTCTGGCTCACACCAGCAATAGGGCGATCCGAATTTCGGAGCACGAAAGGAGAGAGGGAGAGTAAAGAATATAGGTGAATGGAAAGAATGTGCAGGGCAAAAAAAAAACCGAGTTAAAGAAAAAAATGCGGAATAAAAATTTGACCATGCGGTTGCACTCTTTTCCCGAAAAAAAACTCGCACATAACTATCGTAATATTTATATTATGCGCTTAAGGCGACTTGACTATGCCCATGACGTTCTTAATAGGACTTATTTCGATTTTTAATTTTCTCTGTTAGCTACGCTAATTATTAATTTTTCCAGAAAAATATAGTAATATTTTACAAACAAAAAAAGAAACAAGGTTCCGGTTCACTTATGTATAAAGAAAAACGATTGCGCGAACAAGATAAATGCAGCTGCTTCTGACGACGTCAGCCACCAGGGATCGATTTCCAACTAATTTTGGAGTTTCGGCGACGGCGATCGTCTCTTACTTATTCGTCTTTCGAACTCCCATTTTTGAGCAGGCGAGGGAAAACGAACGAGATTTGACGAGATGCGATAAAGCTGGACGCAACTGATTAAGCTGTTTGCGACAAGGCGAATTAAATGATGACCATACAGGTGCTCTGTATATTTTGGGCACGGCAGGCAAAAAAGAAATGTTTGCCGCTGCTAATTGCAGAATAAAATATAATATCTCATTACACTTTGTTTATGAGAATATTACGATATATAAGTTCTTTTGTCTTTTGGGTCAAAAAAAAAATCGAACTTACCACTGATTGGGTCTGGCACTTTTTCTTTAATTTAATTTCTCACTTAATTATTGCGGCCAACTGGCGGCTGAGAAGTGGTTCATCGATACGCGCACTTAGATATTTTTGAAATTACTCCTATTAAAAATTTTGCTTCAGGAAATACTGTTTCTCCAGAGGTTAAGCGCGATTGTAAGTAGGCGCACTTTCTCACTTTTTCTGTTTTTGGGTCAACCTTTCTCCACGGTGGACAGAAGGTAAAAGAAAGATCTGAGCTCCGATTGCCTTAGGGAAAGCTTTTTACAGTGACACCAGGACAGACGCCATTTCCAATTCTCAGATTAACATTCCTCTACTTCTTTTATCTTTCACTCGTTACAAGCGATATCACGCTCGGGTTGATACATAGATGGTGAGATCTACTATACGATATTCAAAAGAACTTGCTTTTTCAAAAACCTCCGAGTTTATAAGAGAACAAAATATGAGAAAAAAAATTTAAAAATTGATATTGCTTGATTTAAACAATATTAAAAATTTCATATATTTTATTTAATTTTATAGTTAATCAGGGTAAGCAAGTACAAGACCTTGACTGGATTTACATTGCCTACTTTTGGGCTGTTTATTTAAACTCAAACAAATTGTTCTTGCTTCAAGCGCCACTACAATGCATCGGCTACAAAATTATCTTAGGTACTCTACTGTAAAATTATACTCCTCTAATTCAAGTCTCATACGCGTTAATTTAGAACTGGGGTTTGTCATTGAAAACAAGAATGTTAGTGGTCTATGGTCTGTTTTTACTATGAAATGAGTTCCGTAGATATAGGGTCGTAATTTGGTGATTGCCCAATAAATAGCTGTTAATTCTTGTTCCGTCGTACTCTTGTTACTTTCTCCTTTGGTAAATGCTCTCGATGCGTAAGCTACTGGAAGTTGAGTTCCATTGTGGGCTTGTGTTAGCACTGCACCACAGGCTTGCTTACTAGCATCTGTGATTATACAAAATTCTTTTGTAAAATCTGGATATTGACATTCATCAGTCCATTCAAATGGAACATTCTTTTTATTAAATCTTGTTATATGCCTAGAATAATCGTCGAAATTTTTGATGAATCGTCTGTAGTAATTACAAAATGCTATAAAACGTCTAGCGCTATCAAAGTCATGTGGAACTGGATGAAATGAGTTCCGTAGATATAGGGTCTGAATTTGGTGATTGCCCAATAAATAGCTGTTAACTCTTGTTCCGTCGTACTCTTGTTACTTTCTCCTTTGGTAAATGCTCTCGATGCGTAAGCTACTGGAAGTTGAGTTCCATTGTGGGCATGTGTTAGCACTGCACCACAGGCTTGCTTACTAGCATCTGTGATTATACAAAATTCTTTTGTAAAATCTGGATATTGTAACAGAGTAGGCTTTATTAATTGAACTTTAAGATATTCAAATGCATTTTGACATTCATCAGTCCATTCAAATGGAACATTCTTTTTATTTAAGCTTGTTATATGCATAGAATAATCGCCGAAATTTTTGATGAATCGTTTGTAGTAATTACAAAATGCTATAAATCGTCTAGCGCTATCCGAGTCATGTGGAACTGGATAATTTAATATGACATAAAGTTTTGTCATCTGGTAAGATTCCCTTATCTGTGCATTTGTGTCCCAAAAATGTGACTTCATGCATAAAAAATGAACATTTTTCAGGATGTAGCTTCAAGTTGTGTTTCCTACACATGTCAAAAACACAAATTAAATTGTTAAGCATGTGTGTTTCGGAACAACGATTACTATTAAGTCATCCATACAAAGGAATGCTTGTGATGGTTCAAGTCTAGAGAATGCAATTGTCATCATTCCTTGGAATGAATTTGGGGCTAATTTCAAACCAAGTAGCAATCGCGTGAAGCGATAAGAGCCATTGCTCGTTGAAAAGGATGTAATATCTCTAGACTTTTCTAGCTCTATTGATGGAATCCTGACATTTAGTCAAGGCAAGAGAAATAAGTTGCTCTTCCTAGTTGATCTAAGATATCATCGATCCTAGGAAGTGGAAATTTATCGGATAGTAATTTTTTATTAATTTGGCGATAGTCAATTACTAATCGCGATTCTTTTCATTATCTATGGATTTCTTTGGTACTAGTAACAGTGGACTGTTGTATTCTGAGGCTGATGGTTCAACTATTCCATCTTTAATTAGTTTATCGACTTGAGCTTGAATTTCGTCTTTTTGACTATGAGGATTTCTATAATTTTTTATATATACAGGCTAATCATCTTTTAATCTTAGTTTCTGCTTATAAAAATTATTTGTTGTAATTGGTTCGGTTTCAAGTCCGAATATGTCTGTATATTGACAACAAAGTTCTTTTAATTGTTTATTAAAAAGTTTTGGAAAATTTTTAGTTAACTTTGACATAACATTGTTCGTTCTGGTTTCATTATTTATTTCGGATATATCATAATTTGCTAATGGTTCATAATTCAACTTATTTATATTAACCATTTGATCGGTACTAGTTGTATTTAGTAAACGGACAAATGCATTTGCAGTCGTTACGACTGTGTTTGCTGCATATATACCAGGTTGAATTTCCTGGTTCGGAATTAGAATGTTATCTTCATTTGAAGTTAGCTCGATTTTCCGGACAACTTCGGATCTGGCCGGTAACACTATTGTATTATTACCGGAGCTGTAAGCTATGGGAACATAGATGGGATAATTTAGATTATCTGGTCTTATTATGAGCAGATCTTTTGAAGGTGTAAAATCTAATTTACAATTATATTTTTTAATAAAATCTATGCCTAAAATTCCATGACGCGGTACAGAAAAAGTTTAATCGACAATATGAAAGTTTGTGGAATTATATATTTAGTTGTTTGTATTTCTAAAGAAGTTAGTCCTTTGGATTGAATCAATGCTTGATTGATTCCCTGAATATTTACTTTATTGTTAATGTTTGTATCATTGAAAGTGTCGGAATTTTCTTTAATCAAAGATATATCTGCACATTTGTGAATGTTACGAATATATTTACACTAAGATTAATCGAATGAACCTTTTTACTATCTATTGCTGTGTACCTAAGGGCTGTTGGGAGTTTCCCGAAGTATTTTGGGCTACTCTCACATTATTGTTATTGTTATTGTTGTTGCCTCCGTTTGAGTTACCACGGCCTCTAGAGTTTCCTCTATATTGCCATTATTATTATTATTATTATAATATCTATTGCCATTATTTTGGTAATTTCCGCGGTTGTTTTCGCGGTTATTGCCTCGGTTGGATCTATTTCTCTGATGCTGCGCAGCATATAGGACTGTGTTTGGATGTCCTATCGAGTCTGTGCAGCTATCGACAAAGACACTTGTAACATCATGTTATTGAAATTTCGTAATTTCATTACAGACCTGACTTCGTCAATTGTGCTGTTTGTTATAATAGATTTTACAGCCACTTGTAGGCTTAATTCTTCGGCATATTCTTGTGATATGTGCTGCTTGCAAAGCCTTTCTCAACTGTTCAACTTCTTGAATATATTAACTTGCTGTCTTTTGCTTTTGCTGCAGGTTAAACAATTAAGCGGGTAATGCTTTTGCTGATTCGCATTTTATGCCGCTTTTAAGTTTGTCTATTATAGCTATAATTGCTTGTTCTGTATTGATTAGGTTTCGAACATCGCCCTTGAGTCTAGTTTTTATTAGGCTTACTGCTGTAGTTTCATGTGTTCCTTTTAGTGAATCCACTAAATTAAGAGCATCAATGAAACCTTGTAAATTCTCAGACTTTCCACTAAACTCAGGTATGAGTGAAGAGGCTAGTTTAAGGAATTCTACTTGTGTCATGGCCATGTTTGCAGTTTTCTCTTCAATTATAAACTCTTGTTCGGACTCAGATAGCTCGGGTAATGTGATTACCGCTGGTATCGTAAGATCGTGTAGATCTTCTTTTTTTATATATTGGTCTGAACCGCTTGCGATTTCAGAATCGATTAATGTCTCTATGTCTGTGTTTGTATCTTCTTCTACTAAAACTGGGGTATTTAAAATCGAATGTATTGTTATGTCTAGTGCATATTTTGTTTTAATGCATTTTAGGTTTGTTTTCAACCTATTTAAAAATCTTGATACATACGACCAATGTTGGGTATTTAATTTTCCTTTATTGTCGTGTATCAGTGATCGTGCTTGGTTAAAACATGTCTTCTTATAGTTTCATTAGAAATATTCCTATTATGTGCTAAACACTTGTATGATTTGTCGAATTTTTCTTTAATATTTATTAATTCGGCATTAATCTTTTGCCATTCCATTCCATTTTTAAAAAAATTCTTGGTTGGTCTATATCATTTTTGAATGTTTACATGAAATAAGAATGAAATCTTACTTTGCAGACAGATTTATAAAATAACCAATAAAATTTTCAAAAACATATATAAATTTAATAAGCAAATAGCCATATATTTTAGTTAGTTTGTTTTCTCAATAATGTTTTTAAGCAATTACTGTTACTAATTACGAGTAATTTTATTTTAAAATTTATCCAGGTCGTTTGCCTGGCTCTGGTATCGCTTCTTAATGCATCTGTTGTGGTACTCATATAATTTGTATAATAGATGCGCTAGTATTATAATAAAAATTATAACAATAAGTATTGTTATTAGTTTAAGGTCGGTGTTTTCGACTTCGACTTTGTTTATTACATTAGCTGTCGAGTCTACCGTTTTTACGTCAACAATGCCCATTTTGGCTTAGTTTTAAAAATTTTCTACTAATTTGCTTATTTCATTAGTTTCTATTGACATATATAAAATTGTTTGTTTGTTTATATTGTTTGGAACTGTAAAAAGTTAGTTTACATGTTTTCCTGCCTAGTATTTGCGTGGCTTTACAGGCCGCACTCTAATTGTGCAGATGTTATTCCGCTCAATTTTCAATTTTAAATTTTAAAATTAAATTTTATGCATCGCATTAAAAAAATGTTATTGGTGGGCGTTCTTGAAAACGCTGTCGGTTCACTGATCCGGACTAGCTTGTTGCGCTAGTCGAGGACGGTGCTGGCTGCACAGGCTGCTACTGCTTCTGTGTTGGGGCACCGGTGCAGGCTGCACAGGTGTAGTCGCAATACGGTGAGTATAGCGGTCCGTCGCAGTCACTCGGGCATGTCCTCCTTAGCGTTGGTATTTCCTTTGGTGGGGTGGTTTACTTTTGATAAGTATTTTACTAATATTTGGGATTGCAGTGTAGGTGGTTGTGTGCATAGGCTCTTGTGGCAGGCTCTTTTTCTTTTCTATTAGCAACGATTTTATGTGTTCAAGCTCTGCGTGTAATTTCACAGTTGTGCTCCACGGTAAGGTATCGTTGCTATTTAGAAGTTTGAGCAGTTTTGCCTTTCGGATTCTCAGGCGTTTTACTACGCCGCCTCTTCTGCCACACATACCACTCTACTTACTGCGTTCAATTTTTAATTTTAAAATTTCTTCTTCTTGGTGTTGTCCAGCGCAGCAACTGTTGCAGACTCAGACGCAGAACTGTTGCAGAATTTTAAAGTTTCTTCTTCTTGGTGTTGTCCAGCGCGGCAACTGTTGCAGACTCAGGCCGAGTCACGGTCGCCATGTAATGTCGATGGGCAGGAGTTGAAATGAATGCACGTCTTCGTTGTTTGAGTTTGGTTTTATGAATGATTTATTCAATATATTCTTATCGTACGCTTAGCCTATGTACATAAGTGCTTAGGCTAAAGCCGCGTAGCTGCGCTGCCGGTTACGCTAGCAGCAGAGCGGCTGCATATATGTATATGTCTTAACAGTATCGGAGAGCGAGAGAGTCTTATGTGCATATATATATGAGTTTCAATAAAAAGACATTATTTCACGAGAGTGAATTTTTATCAGTTTATTATGTTGAATATCTGTATTAAGACTGAGGTACAAAAATTGGCTTACGCTATATTTAAAGCTAAATAATAATTGGAGTACGTGACTTTTTGCAAAGGGACAGCGGCTGCAGCTTGTTTATGCTAGCGCCTTTCTGTTGATCAGTTTTTGTTTATAAATGATTATTGACAATATGTGAGCTCGGCTGCAGAAGGCATTCTGCTCTTAGGATTTTTGCTGCTGTTAGCGTTGAATTCGGATGCAGAAGGCATGTTATTGTTATGATTATTCAATTTGTAAACACACAGTGGGTTATGCCATGCAATGTTGCTTATGAATAACAGTTGTGAATATGTCACTCCTCCCCACTAAAAATAAAGCGTGTCCTCACGCGTGTAGGGTATATGAAAAAGGTAAGTATAATAAAAAATATTCTTTAAATGCTAGGATACAATTTTGGTAACATATTTAAATTTTCTTGTTCATTTTCAATTTCAAGTTGATCTGGGAGTTGTGCAGGTGGTTTATCAATAACATTTACTTTCTTAATAAATATTTGTTTGGGTATATTTTTAAACTTACATTACATTACATTATTATGATTAATATGATGATTACAAATACTGTAATTATTATAATTTGGAATATTTTCATTTCTTTAATATTTTCGAAAATTATTTCTTTTGTTTGAATGTACGAAAGTGGCTTTAATTTAGTAATATTATTTCTTACGTATATACTCTGTGTGTAGTCTGAGTTAATATTACTTATAGATATCTCATTAAGTATTGCTGAGCAATTATGAATTTTTATTATGTTATTTCCCTCAATTAAGATATATTTTTTAATACAGTTTTGATTCAATGTGATTTTGGGAAAGTCCCATGTTATAAGTATATTCGGTTCGATATAGTTAGTTTGTGTTATTAGATGTGTTTTTGAAAACCTGCAACTAGTGTTAGTTTGTTTTATTATACCTAATATGCATTGGTTAATAGTTAATTTTTTCTTGTCCTTGTTGTATAAATTATTATTATGTGAGTAGTATTTGTATTGTGTTTCGTCTTGTAGAATATTTTTATCATCGTCCGGGTAGGGTAGAATTTCCTATAATGGGGTTTTATTTATTTCTCTAGGAATGTGTGAAATAATCAAAATTTCATTCGTATCTGATCTAAGCCAAGTAGATGTTTTTATGTTAAGTAGCTTTTCGGAATTAACGTTTGTGAGATAGTCGTGTTTTAATAATTTTGGATTAAAAATTCCCAATCTGGTTAGTTGCATTCCCATTTCTAAATCTTCAATATATTCTGTGAATTGTTGTAAGTTGAATGCAAGTAGTTCCAGTACTTTAAATTTTTCTCTTTCTTCTCTTTCTTTGTTTACTATTTCTATTCCTTGGTTGACCGCTTCAATTACATGGTTGAGTTCGTTTATTTGAATACTATTTTGAGCTATTGAATTAATTTTTTCTTTAAGTTCCTCCTTATCGTTGTTATCTAAAGTTCCAAACAAGTATTTGTATGTTGTTCCTACGAAATTAAGTAATCCTCTCTCACTTCTTTTTATACCCTGAACCCATTAAAAATGGGTAAAAGGGGTATTATGTTTTTGCAATGCAAATGCAAATGCAAATGTATGTAACAGGCAGAAGGAAGCATCTCCGACCCCATAAAGTATATATATTCTTGATCAGCATCAATAGCCGAGTCGATCTAGCCATGTCCGTCTGTCTGTCCGCCCGTCCGTCCGTCCGTCCGTCCGTATGTATGAACGCAAGGAACTCAGAACCTATAAGAGCTAGAGACTTGAAATTTTAGATGTAGGTGCTTCTAGTGCCCGCGCAGATCGAGTTTGTTTCTGATAAACGATAACTTGCCCCGTTTCCAAGTAATCGATAAAAATGTATATCGAAATCCCGTTTTTTAGCCAACTCCCCGCTACTCTCTATCTATAAGCGCGCACTGCATTTGGTGATGGAATAAGAGGGTTCAGGGTATCCCCTAGTCGGGAGCTCCCGACAAGAACCTCTTACTTGTTACTATTTTTCTCTTGCAACTTTTCTGTCAAATATTGAATTTGTATTCTGTCCTTAAATTTGTTTGTTTGTAACATTAATTTGTCATATGTGTCTTCTGTCTTTGTTAAATTTATTGTGAGGCAATGGTGCTCGTAATTATCGGGTATGTCTATCATGCCTATTTTAAAGAGTAAGTATCCATTATTTGATTTAATAGGGTTAATATCTATAAACTGGTTGTTACTTCCTGGTAATAGTGTTGACATCATTAGTGCCAGAAAAATGAATGTTATATGTCCTGTTTTGGAACTTCGTCCTCCTGTAAATATTTGCTCTTATTTAATTTCTTTTGTTTTTGATAATTTGTTTTATAATGCTTAATTTTTCGACCTCTGTTAGTCTCCTCAAAATGATCTTCGTCAATTTGTTCTATTTTCCCAGTGGGTTTGTAAGGGTTATGTAATTTACCGTGAATTATGGGTGCTTTCCTAAACTTTATATTTACTGCGAAATCATTTCGGTTTTTATTAAGATTATTTATTCTGGTCTCTTTTATTATTTGGGTATTATAATTAGGTGTACCTGCGTAAATGAAAATGTCAGCTGGATTTCTGCCAGTAGAGTTATGTTTTAGCTTATGATTATAAATGTATAAAATTACCTCAATTTTCATGAGTCTATTTTCTTTGTCATTGTCAGTATTTATAATGTGTATTTTTTCATTAATTGTCTTATGTAGTCTTTCTATATCCGCTACACCATTTTTACTTGTTGTTATTTGAATTTCAACTTTTTCCTTATTCAACCATTCTTTCAGGGCAAGACTCATAAAAGCACTGTCCCTATCTGCCTTCAGAGTTATAGGTTTTCCCATGTTGTTAAATATTTGGATGAGTCCTCTTTTAACTTCCATCCAATCCTTGCCGTTAAGTTCAATTACATTTGCAAATTTTGAATATAAATCAATACATGTTAAATAGCTGTGGTTTTTTTTATTGAATAAATGTCTACTACGTAAGTTTCTCTACAGTTTTCTACTTCTGGTGTAATTTTAAATTTTCAGGATGTGTTCCTGTGATCAATTTTAGCTAGATTACAAACTTCACATTCGTTAATTATGTTTTGGATTAAATTTTTAAGGTCTGGGTAATAATATGTTTCTTTAAAAAGTCTGACCATCTTTTCGATGCCTGGATGTAAAAGTTTCTTGTGGTTGCTAACTATTATTTCTTTAAATTCTGCATAGCTCCTAATGTCTTTCAGTTTAATATTTGTTCGTAATATTCGAGTTGTTTTGGGGTTCATTATTTCTTTAAAGGCTTGTTGTATTATCTCAAAATCGGAATCGTATTCAATGTATAATACGCTTGAATCGTTGAAAAAATGTTTTATCAATATCTGTTTAGCTTTTTCAATGTTTAAGTTTAAATATTCGATTTTTATTCTTAATTTTTTAAAATATGGTGCAACTTCTATTTGCTCGGTATCGCTTCTACTCATTTCTATTTGTCTTCTAAAATAGTTTAATGGTTTTTCTGATAAATGTATTAAATTTTCATTATCTTCTTCAGCGCTATGTGCTGTAGCTTGTGTGTTAATATCTTGTTCGCCTAGCATATTTTCTTCAATTTTGATGCGTGATAAAGCATCTGCTACGTGGTTTAATTTTCCTTCTAAGTATTTCATTGAGAAATTATATTCACTAAGTTTAATACGCCAACGTTGTAATTTCATGTGGGTTCTTTAATGTTGTTTAGCCAAACGAGTGGCTTATGATCGCTTAAAATGTCAAATGGTCTGCCATATAAATATGGGCGAAAATATTTTACTGCCCACACTATTGCTAAAAGCTCTTTTTCTATTGTACTGTAATTTTGTTAATGAACGTTTAACGTTCTACTTGAGAAACTAATTGGCTTGTTATCTTGTGACAACACAGCTCCTATTGGTAAATTACTTGCGTCGGTTGTTACCTGAAACTTTTTATTAAAGTCTGGACATACTAATATTGGGTCGTTTATAATTAATATTTTTAATTTTTCAAAGGCTTTATTGTATTACACATTTTTAATATCAATTTTTGCCGCTTTCTTTAGGTAAAGAGTCATGGGTTTTGCAATTTTTGCAAAATCTGGAATGAACTTTCGATAATAACCACATAAACCTAGAAATGATTTAATTTCCTTTGATGTTTTTGGCAAAGGAAATTCTTGTATTGCTTTTACTTTCAATTTTTTTGGCCGTATGCCTTCTGGACTTATAATATGGCCCAAGAATTCTGTTTCCTTTTTTAAAAACTCGCACTTATCTAACTGAAGTTTCAATTTTGCCTGTCTTAATTTTTCAAAAACTTTATTTATTTAATTTAAATGTTCTTCAAGTGATGTGGAGAAGACAATAATGTCGTCCAAATAAATAAGACAATGCTTGTTAATTAAATCACGAAGAACGTGATTCATGCACCTTTGGAATGTTGCTGGTGCATTTTTAAGTCCAAATGGCATTCGAGTACTCTCGTAATTTCCGTGTTTGGAATGGGAAATTTGTCATTAATTGTTATGCCGTTCAATCCTCTGTAACCGACAACTAATTTAAATTTTGCTTTTCCTGAGGCGTCTGCCTTTTTTGACACTATCCATAAGGGACTACAATAAGGCGACTGGCTATGCCGAATAATACGTTGGGTTAACATATCTTTAATTTGCTTTTCGACTTCTTGTTCGAAAGCGAAAGAGTAACCGTATGGTTTCTTGTAAATTGGATTTTCATGATGTGTATTAATTTCGTGCTTAACAATGTTCGTGAAGGTCAAATTGTCACCTTCTCGATATTGGATGTCACTGAAATTTTTCAGTAATTTTAATAGTTTTGATTTTTCTTCAACGTTTAAATGATCAACTCGGTAACTGGCTTTAAATATGCTTCGAAGTTTTTTTTCTGAATTTGGATCCCAAACTAATTGCGTCTGATTGAACGATCTCTCGCTAATTATTATTCTGTCATGAGCGTAGTCAATTATGGCGTTGTTTGCCTTTAGTAAATTTCTGCCTAAAAGTAATGAGGTGAAAAATCATGTATGTAAAATATCTGATCTTGCCTAAAGAGTTTATTAGATGCAGTGGATACATAATGGTTTAGTTTTGATATCCCTGTCATGGTTCTAATCGAAGTAGGTCTTGTATAAACTGGTATATTAAGGAAGTTTTCCCACATCATATTTATTGACGACCCAGTGTCAATGAAACATCTGTAGCGTCTGCTATTAATTTTAATTTCTATGTACTGGCTTGTCCCGAGGCTCCAATTAGAACATTTTCGTCTTTTATTTCATTATTCTGAAACACCTCATATTGGTTGTTCTGACAACCATACTCTTCTTGTACATAGTTACCCTGATAGTTTTCTGATTGTTGATAATTTTCATCAACCTGCATTTTTTGGGAACCACTAGTATTTTCTCGTATACGCTTGTACGGATGATTTGATATATATCTACCTTGAGAAATATTTTGATTTATGGGGTTATTTATTTGTGCTTGTAAATTCTATTTGAATTCTTGAGCTAGTTGCTTATTTTGGTTAAAATAAGTTTGGTTGTTCGGAGGGTGATGTGAAAAATTGTGGCTTTGATTATTGTTAGTTATGTAACTTTGGGTAAATTGAGGTTTAGTATTTCCTGTATAATTTATAGCATTGTAAGTATTTTGTTTTTTATTATTGTTATAATAATTTTCCTCATAGTAGCCCTCCATTTGAGCTACTTGTTTTAATTTTGAAATAGTGGATATATCATGTCTTGCGAGTGACATAAAGAGTCTATCTGGTAATTTTTTATTTATTAAGTTTTTTACAGTGTTATGAAAGCGTTTGTATACAAACTGGAATTATCTAAATTCCCTTCTAATTCTAACTTGTCAGTTATAATTATTATCTTAGCCTCTACCTCACTACAAAATTTACGTAAATTACCTTGATAATTGGTATTATATAGTCTTTGCAGTAGTTCTTCCACGGGTGTTTGCGTCTTGTATTCGGAGATTAAGGCTTCCCTCAGTTGGGACCAGTTGTTGATTTGCAGCATTCTGGGCATCTCCGGATATCTGGAGCTCAATCGCCCCGAATATGATGCATTGTTGTCGTTCATTGTGAGTAGAGTACAGTTGAAGCAGGTAATCCATCCTTCTGATAAATGGACCCAGGGTTATAGGGTCTCCCTCATAGGCTGGCACGTTCCGTATTTGTTGAAGCAATTGGTTTAAATTTTGGTCGTTTAATTTATTCATTGCTGCAAGTGCAGCCACATGAGAGCCTTCTGGTTGCTCAGTTTTTTTTTTTTTTTTTTTTGTAGTTTGTGTCACGAAATTCACTTTGTTGCAACGACCGAATTGGATTTATACGTTGCTAGAATTGTTTTGACACGTTAAGTTCTTTTGCGGATAGCGCATTTTGGAGTTGAAATATATTTAATTCAGTTGTAATACTGTGCACAATTACACTTGTTGATCAGAGAAGACACCAGTGTATGGATAAGCCTCTCTTTAATTGATCGTATCACTCACGAACTTTAATTTATTTCTTTTCACAAATGCTATCCTACCGGCTGCGCCAATAACGTAGTTATGAGTTTCAATAAAAAGACACTATATCACGAGAGTGAATTTTTATCAGTTTATTATGTTGAATATCTGGATTAAGACTGAGGTACAAAAATTGGCTTACGCTATATTTAAAGCTAAATAATAATTGGAGTACGTGACTTTTTGCAATGGGACAGCGGCTGCAGCTTGTTTATGCTAGCGCCTTTCTGTTGATCAGTTTTTGTTTATAAATGATTGTTGACAATATGTGAGCTCGGCTGCAGAAGGCGTTCTGCTCTTAGGATTTTTGCTGCTGTTAGCGTTATTTGAATTCGGATGCTGAAGGCATGTTATTGTTATGATTATTCAATTTGTAAACACACAGTGGGTTATGCCATGCAATGTAGCTTATGAATAACAGTGGTTCAAAATGCTGTTGTTGTGAATATGTCACTATATATATTATTGGCGGTCAGCGTGGGAATGCTGACTTAGCGTAGTTCATAAGTGGGTGATCATATTTCACGCTCACTTGAATTGGTTTTGTTTATTTAATGCAACAAAGTGTTGCTGTTATATTTATGCTGAGTTCTTGGTACAGTGTACCCTCGATATATGCACACACTACACTTCATAATTAGCCCCGTAATGAAACGAGCGGGAGGAAGTCTGCTGAGAATCCCGTCGTTCTGCTGAGCGGATATGCATATTTTCATGTGAATTAATTGACTTCCCTAGAATCTAAACATAGAAGAACTTTAGCCCCCTTCTTAACCAGAACACAGTTACTACTCCACGGACGTTTGGACTCCTCAATGACTCCTAATGCCAACATGTGCTCGATCTCTACTGGCCAACATCGATTGTATGTTCGATCAAATCATTACGCCCTCATCCTTCCTTTTCAAATGATGGGCATTCATTAAACTTTGCTGTTGATGTTCGTTCAAAATGTGAACTTCCGGTATGTCTTCATCATCTCTACCAACATCGAGCTCTTGTATGTCCTTCCTATTGTACATTATCTTACTTTACAACCCAAAACCCTTCCAAAGACCGACGCAAGATATACGTCTGCTTGAGGTCTGGTATTATGTAAAAGTCGATTACTTTAGTGTTGCCTCGATAAGTCACGTTTGACAGAAGATAACCCGCTACTAGACACTCCGAATTGTTTGCGGTTCGAATACGATCTGAACATCTTTTAACTTTTGGATGCGTAATCAACCGTTCCGCTGCCTTAGCGCCTATGCAACTAATCGTAGCGCCAGAATCTAGTAAAGCGAAATATTCATGACCTTCCACACAAATCTGGTTCAAAATACGAGTGTCAGAACACTGCAGTATAGAAGACACAAGTTTCCCGCGACTGGAAAGGATCGATTTCCAGAATTATCGCAATCGCAGAGTAAAACGTCTAGGTGGCTTGGATTGCTTCACTTGACTAACTTCTCCAAAGATTCGGTTTCGAGCTGCCATGTACAGCGCTAGCCGAATGTGGTAAGGTTGACAAAAATTATAAGTTGGTTTAGCTTGACTGACAAGGTTAGTATGAACGCCTTGTCGGTTTACTGTTTCGGGTGCGACAGAAAATCTCTCTTCCGTGCATCCTTCAGACTGTTTCCGGAAGGGTTACAAGCTGAGCATTTTGGCTTAAACGTGTCCTTGGCCCCGCATCCATAACCAAATATATATATATTCCAATACCAGTCGTATGCTTTGCCACCAAATAGAAGATGTAAATGGTCACACAAAAGGCTATAATCCCCTTACAAATTATGCTTGGGCAATGCGCAAACCCTGTAAAGGAATTCTTCGGTCAGAAGACCTTCCTTGGAACTATCGAATTTTACACGCCAGCCTTGAATAATATTACTGGGACTGCGATTGGTGGTGATTTGACTACTGCGATAAGTACCACTAGTCTGCCCTGCTACTTTAGCTCAGGCCAATTGGCCGGACGGTTCCACTTGTCCCGTTGAGTCATTAAAGTCCGAGCTCCTAACTTGACTCGCGGATAGCTGCGTTTGAATCAAGACCATCAATTGTTGCAGCAGTACTTGCTGTTGAGATTGCACAGCCTCTTGAACGATTTTGGTAATCTCGTCTGGATCCTGTTTACATGAAATATTTACTGATCTATTGCCAGCGCTAGCGTTGTCGCTATTATTTGCCATAAGACTGCTATTAGTATTCCTAGTCGACATTCCTCTCCGTAGACTATTCCATTTACCACGAGTTTCGCTTCTACTGCGGTCGTTTCTACTGGGAGCTTGCATTGGTTGGGAATTCATTGATTGTCTTGGTGGAACTCGTGAAGCTGTGGCTCCAGCTGAATCACTAGCTTCACCCAACTCTGCAAGATTGTTATTGGACAGTGACAATTGTTGTGCCGTGCAAGCTTGCTTGCAAACTGTACAACAATTTGTACTTTGCAGTGCCTCTGAAATGCAACGATGGTGAAATTTTCATAACAATTCCGCAAAACGGTTCTTGCTCATGAAGAGCGGTAACTAAATCTTCACTACTGTGGTGAACTGCCATATTTTCTTATAACGGTTTTTAACCAAATTCGAATTTCTAGCACAAGCTTAGGTTCGTCACTTTCCCAAAATGAAAGGCAATAATATGCAAAACAATAATCGAAACTCCTTACCGTCATCGGACTCACTTAAAAACTTTGGCTATTTATTGAACTGCTTTGAGCCTTGCCGGATGCAGTGGTCAAGCTCCCAAACGCTTCTCTAGGTGCCTGCAACTCCAAATGCGAAATGGCAAAGTTCAACAACGAACTTGGGCTATGAATTACAGAGCTCTTACGAAATTGCAGAAATATAAAACCGTGTCGAAATCCGTATATCCAATCGAATTGAAATCGTTTTTCCGAGAGATGATATTCTGAGAGACAATATTTTACATAAATTGAGTTTACACGTTTGCTAGCCCGCTTCATTTTTTATACACTGAACCCATTAAAAATGGTTAAAAGGGGTATTATGTTTTTGTGCAAAATGCAAATGTATGTAACAGGCAGAAGGAATCATCTCCGACCCCATAAAGTATATATATTCTTGATCAGCATCAATAGCCGAGTCGATCTAGCCATGTCCGTCTGTCTGTCCGTCCGTCTGACCGTCTGTGCGTATGTATGAACGCAAGTATCTTAGAACCTATAAGAGCTAGAGACTTGAAATTTTAGAAGTAGGTGCTCCTAGTTCCTACGCAGATCGAGTTTGTTTCCGATAATCAATAACTTGCCCCGTAAAAATGTATATCGAAATCCTGTTTTTTAACAATTTTGGTAAATAATAAGAGCTAGAGTCACCAAACTTGACATGTAGCTTCTAGAAAAGTATATATATATATCAAGTAACTTTCATTTTATACCTATCGCAACCTCCCCGCTACTCTCTATCTATTAGCGCGAGCTGCATTTGGTGTTGGAATATGAAGGTTCAGGGTATCCCCTAGTCGGGAGATCCCGACTAGAACCTCCTACTTATTTTGTTTTGCAACAGGGTGTTGATATGCTTGATTTTCTCCTGTAGTTGCTTTTTTGTTGTTTCCTTGGTGTCAGCTTGGTCGACCAATCCGTATATCAAATCGAATTGAAATCGCTTTTCCGAGAGACGATATTCTGAGAGGCAAACTACATATCATAAGATTCCACTTTAAGTGTGCTGCCTTTTTCAGGAAGTGAAAGTCAATACGGTGAGATGGGTTAATTCTCTGGTCGACTAATCCGTATCTCAAATTAAATTGAACTCGCAGTTCCAAGATTTGGATTTCCCGATCCTCCTGACGTCAAGTCGAGAAAATTTAAAAGCGTTTAAAAATACAATAAAATTTGAATGTATAAGAAGAACAATTTCCGCGAGACTGATTTTTTGCATATGTTAACGCACTATTCTGAATGCTTTCTAAGCTTCCCCTCTAGGTGCTAAGTTTTCTGCATTTTAACAAAAATCAGATCGGTCTCACGTTTGGGCGCCAATTATGTAGCATGTGCGTACTGGGAAGATAGACTTTATCTCGTCTACTTGTTCCGCTGTGCACAAGAAGTCGTGCACTTCTAGCCTTCTTCTTTAGACTTAGCTCGTCGAATGGGGTTTGGGTTCGTTCGTCATCCTACTATGCTACACACTAGCACAATGATAAGTTCACTTTAACAAAAAGAAAGGGTCAAAACTGAGTGCAACAATGTCGTGGCTGCGAATGGTAACGGGTGCTATGTCATTCGTCGACGGCTCAGAGGTTCGATTAGGCTGTAGGGCATCAAAGATGTTAGTTGCCCTACGGTCTGTACCCACCCTACCTTTGTGGCCACCCCTTATTCGGACCTTATATCGGTTAATTGATTGTTTTGCACAGATTTATACTACTAAGGTGCTGGCGACGAATCACGAAAGTTTTAGTTAAACATATTAATTCCGATTTTCATAATATTTATTGCTTATTTGCTTCATATAGGACGCGTTTGAAAACAATTTTTACAAATTATAAAAATAAGTCTTATATGAAAAGCACTGATGCTTGCTCGACAATGTGTCGTGGTTACAAAAGAATCTATATACTGAGCGTAATCCTAATAAATTATCGAATACAGAATCCATGCTGCTTGACAATAGATAATGGGCCTTAGAGACGGTAGTTTCAAATAACCAGCAATTCCTATATCGGGTAGTGCTGAAGGCTCGCCGATTTACAATTATTATTCAATATATCAAACGCTTTTGCTGGCTTATGTGGCCATTGCATACTCAGAAAATTAAATAAACAAATAATTTAAACAAATATCACCTGGTGGCGGAAAACTGCTGAACGCGAAATCTATGAGCACTGGAGACTTTTAAAAATAGTTGAGCTGAAAAAAGAACAGCTGGTAATTTCGACTCAAGTTTGTATATCCTTAAGATGAAATACGCCCAAAATTTTTCTTGACTCATTTGCTAATTCGTGATAAGACTGACCAAGCTTTCGAACAACTGTGGCTCTATTAAAGAAAGGTGCTAGTTTGCTATTGAATTTCTATTTGGCATCGCTCTGGGCAAAATTTCTCGCGTATACACTATCTCCAATCCTCAGTTCTTTAACACGACTTCGTAGGTTATATTTCCGAGCATTTGTATCATGGGTTTCGGCTATTTTTGTTTTCGCTGCTCTACGCGCTAGCTGCATTAAATCAAACCGATTTAAGACGGTATCGTCGCTCATATGATTGAGCTTACGCAAAAGAGAGTAGTCGCGACCGTCTAGGATCATATTCTGGCCAAAGCATAAAATCTATGGCGAGTTACCAATGCTACGGTGGATGGAAGCTCTCAAGGATCAGCTTATTTCATCTAGATGCAGGTCCCACTTTGAATGATCAGTGCCTATGTACGCTCGAATGGCTGCCAAAACCGACCGATTAAGACGCTCACTTACGTTGGCTTGTGGCGAATGTATAGCCGTACAAATATGCGAGACCACAAGAAGACTAGAAGTGCACTACTCCTATGCACAAGTAGGCGAGATAAAGTCTATTTTCCCAGTACGTGCACGCTACAAACTACTCCCTCAGTGTTAAAGCTATCTTTATGAAACTTTGCAGAAACCCCTCTTTCTGTTGCACGCAGAAAATATTATATAGCTGCCATTGAAACGATCGGTCGAAAATTAAGTTGTATGAAAAAAAAATGTTGTTTATCAAGATATCTTGACCAAACTCGGCATTTATTACTTTTAGTATGCTCCTCATATATACGCAAATTCCAATTAAGATCGGACCACTATATTATATATCTGCCATAGGAGCGATCGGTCGAAAACTACGTTTTTGATTAAAAACCTTTTTTGTTTATCAAGATATCTTGACCAAACTCGGCATTAACTATTTTCCCTGTGCTTCTTAGAAACGGGCAAAGCACACTGAGCATTATGAAAAGGTTGCGTCGGTAAGATCTTCGGTGTGCCGAAGATAGCCTTTCTTTCTCATTTTTGTTATGAATGAATGAATAAATTCAACAGGGAAACACTTTGTAGTTTACATTGGCATATGTCAATATTTTACTCAAATTGAGTTTACACTACAAAGTGTTTGTTAGTTTTCTAACTGAGACATCGTCAGTTTTCGTACCTAGCGCTACTACTACTTAAAAAAATTAAGCGAGGCGCTAACATTTGCTAGCCCGCTTCTTTTTGTTTTGCAACAGGGTGCTGATATGCTTGATTTCCTCCTGTAGTTGCTTTTTTGTTGTTTCCTTGGCGTCAGCTTGACGTCGCCGGTGCTGGCACGCTGACGCTCCCTCGCAGCAATCCTTCTTTTGTACACCTCTATTGTTATTGTCTGGACCCGTCTTGCGGCCTAACCTCCAGCACTTTCTTAATTGTTGCTGCATCCGATCGCGTTATTGGTGCTCCCTCTGCGAACGTCGGTGTTTCTGTTTCCTTATCGGCCATGCGACGTTATTGCTGTTTTTGTCGTTGTTGTTTTTGTGGCTGCGCTTGGTAGGAGCATGTTGTGTGTGAGTTTTAAATTCATACGAAGCGCTGTTTTGTTTCCGGATTGCCTCGTTGCCAGGCGACGGCTCCTTTTTGGATAGTTGTTGGTTTTTAATTCTTTCTATGATTCATTTTTGCACTGATCACGGTCGCTATGAAATATGTTGAGAGAAACACCACGACTGTTTTCGTTAGGTGAGGTTTTTAGAATGTTCTTTATTCAGAACTCTGTCCGCTTCAAAACCTTAGATATAGATATTATTATATTGTTGAACGGACCATCTGGCCCTCAAGTGGTTTAATTCGATCGAGAGCCCGTCAGGTAGGATCGCGCGATGGGCATTGGAGCTGCAACAATTCCAATTTGACGTTCACTACCGACGAGGGAAGCTCAACGTCGTGGCCGATGCACTATCAAGACATCCTCTAGAGACCTGTCAGCAAGCAGTGGTGGTCGAGCCACCCTGCAAATGGGTCGCGAGTATGCGTGCCAGGATCGCCGAAGAGCCAGCCAAGTTCCCGGACTACGCAGAAGAAAATGGGCAGCTATATAGGCATTTGGGCCAGCGGACGGACGACGAAGACTACATTCCCTGGAAGCTATGTGTGGCCAGTGGTCAACGGCAGAGGGTATTGGCGGAATGCCATGACGCTCCCACGGCCGGGCATCAAGGCGTGAGGAAAACAGTAAGGTACTACTGGCCGGGTATGTTCCGTGACGCCGACTCAAACCGGCTGGACGCATGCTGACAAGGCAGGTGGCAGAGCCGATGGCAGTACTTTGGGCGGATTTCGTCGGGCCCCTTCCACAGTCGAAACATGGCAACACCATGTTACTGGTGTTCCATGACGCTTTCTCGAAATGGGTGGAGCTGGTCCCGCTCAGTAGAGCCACGGCGGCACACCTGCAAACAGCGTTCCGAGAGAGGATTTTGTGCCGATTCGAAGTGCCCAAAAAGTTCGTGTGCGACAACGGGGTACAATTCACAAGCCGGGGTTTCAAGACTTTTCTGGAGTCCTTGGGTGTAGAGATCCAGTACACCGCCCCTTACTGTCCGCAAGAAAATCCTACCGAGAGGACCAACAGGACTGTGAAGAACATGATAGCGCAATATATCGAGGGCCACCGGAGTTCGTGGGACGAACTCTTGCCCGAGATATCGCTGGCGGTCAATACAAGCGTGTCGGATTCGACCGGCTTTCCTGATGCAGGGGAGGGAGCCGCGGTTGCCCGCCGCTCTATACGATCAGGTAACTCCGGGGTCCGCAACTAGTGCGTTCGACCCTAGGACAAAGGCGGATAGGTTAAAAGAAATCTTTTGTATCGTTCACAGCAATCTCCAGCGCGCATCAAAGGACCAGGGCAGACATTATAACTTGAGGAGACGAGAGTGACGGCCTACGTTGGACTCGATGGTCCTGTTAAGACAGCACCAGCTATCCAACGCCGCTAAGGGTTTCGCAGCGAAATTGGCACCTAAGTTTGACGGCCCCTGTAGGGTCATTAAATTCATATCCCCCAATATTGTGCGCCTGGTGAAACCGGGCGAACATAAGACGAGGGTGGCCAACATCTCGCAACTGAAACCATTCGACAGAGAGACGACGGAGGATGAAGGGGAAGACCCAGGGCACAGGGATGCCCACGAGCAGGCGCAGGGTGAGAACGACACCCGTCGCCAACGTAACTAACATACTAGCTAACACTAGTAGTGTAACCAAAATAGGCATAGTAAAATGTGAGCCGCACTGTGAGGATAGGGCATTAACAAATAAGTAACGAATAAGTTAACAAATAAGTGGAGCACATCGCGACGGATCCGCCAGTTCCGATGCCGACGCACCCGCTTCCACGTGTCCGACGGGAGAGAGGAGTATAGCGTCACCTGCCCGAAGTAAGGGGGGGTGTGAGGCGGCTACTAGGATTAGCCTCCCCACAGTTTTGAACTCACGGCAAGGAGCCGCTCCGCTGTTGGCGTTACCGGAATAGCAGATACGCGGCCTTAGCTAAGATAACATTAAGAGAACTTATAATAAAACATTCAATAAAGAACTTCAAAGCGACCAGTCGTGTAGCTATACAAAACAGAACGCACATTTCTTAATCAGTTGAGCACACTTACTAAATGGCGGCCATGACCCGGTCAAGAATCCCTGCCTGGAGGCAGTAGACCACGGAAAAATAAATATGACTGCGCCACAACTGTGGCTCTATTAAAGAAAGGTGCTAGTTTGCCATTGAATTTCTATTTGGCATCGCTCTGGGCAAAATTTCTCGCGTATACACTATCTCCAATCCTCAGTTCTTTAACACGACTTCGTAGGTTATATTTCCGAGCATTTGTATCATGGGTTTCGGCTATCTTTGTTTTCGCTGCTCTACCGTCTAGGATCATATTCTGGCCAAAGCATAAAATCTATGGCGAGTTACCAATGCTACGGTGGATGGAAGCTCTCAAGGATCAGCTTATTTCATCTAGATGCAGGTCCCACTTTGAATGATCAGTGCCTATGTACGCTCGAATGGCTGCCAAAACCGACCGATTAAGACGCTCACTTACGTTGGCTTGTGGCGAATGTATAGCCGTACAAATATGCGAGACCACAAGAAGACTAGAAGTGCACTACTCCTATGCACAAGTAGGCGAGATAAAGTCTATTTTCCCAGTACGCGCACGCTACAAACTACTCCCTCAGTGTTAAAGCTATCTTTATGAAACTTTGCAGAAACCCCTCTTTCTGTTGCACGCAGAAAATATTATATAGCTGCCATTGAAACGATCGGTCGAAAATTAAGTTGTATGAAAAAAAATGTTGTTTATCAAGATATCTTGACCAAACTCGGCATTTATTACTTTTAGTATGCTCCTCATATATACGCAAATTCCAATTAAGATCGGACCACTATATTATATATCTGCCATAGGAGCGATCGGTCGAAAACTACGTTTTTGATTAAAAACCTTTTTTGTTTATCAAGATATCTTGACCAAACTCGGCATTAACTATTTTCCCTGTGCTTCTTAGAAACGGGCAAAGCACACTGAGCATTATGAAAAGGTTGCGTCGGTAAGATCTTCGGTGTGCCGAAGATAGCCTTTCTTTCTCATTTTTGTTATGAATGAATGAATAAATTCAACAGGGAAACACTTTGTAGTTTACATTGGCATATGTCAATATTTTACTCAAATTGAGTTTACACTACAAAGTGTTTGTTAGTTTTCTAACTGAGACATCGTCAGTTTTCGTACCTAGCGCTACTACTACTTAAAAAAATTAAGCGAGGCGCTAACATTTGCTAGCCCGCTTCTTTTTGTTTTGCAACAGGGTGCTGATATGCTTGATTTCCTCCTGTAGTTGCTTTTTTGTTGTTTCCTTGGCGTCAGCTTGACGTCGCCGGTGCTGGCACGCTGACGCTCCCTCGCAGCAGTCCTTCTTTTGTACACCCTTATTGTTATTGTCTGGACCCGTCTTGCGGCCTAACCTCCAGCACTTTCTTAATTGTTGCTGCATCCGATCGCGTTATTGGTGCTCCCTCTGCGAACGTCGGTGTTTCTGTTTCCTTATCGGCCATGCGACGTTATTGCTGTTTTTGTCGTTGTTGTTTTTGTGGCTGCGCTTGGTAGGAGCATGTTGTGTGTGAGTTTTAAATTCATACGAAGCGCTGTTTTGTTTCCGGATTGCCTCGTTGCCAGGCGACGGCTCCTTTTTGGATAGTTGTTGGTTTTTAATTCTTTCTATGATTCATTTTTGCACTGATCACGGTCGCTATGAAATATGTTGAGAGAAACACCACGACTGTTTTCGTTAGGTGAGGTTTTTAGAATGTTCTTTATTCAGAACTCTGTCCGTTTCAAAACCTTAGATATAGATATTATTATATTGTTGTATGCGCACATACCGAATGCTCGCTGTAGTCAATTACAGTACAATATATTACACATATGTATACAACTTATAAGTAAAAATACACTGTAGCACTTTGTTGCAATGTTTACATAAATAAAAGAAACATAATCACCATGTATCATAAATTTAGTCAGCGATTCCACGCTGACCGCCTAGTTTTGTGCATGCATATGTGCTCGTAACATACACTATCTCTTAGCGGTTCGACGTGATAACGGACCATCTGGCCCTCAAGTGGTTTAATTCGATCGAGAGCCCGTCAGGAAGGATCGCGCGATGGGCATTGGAGCTGCAACAATTCCAATTTGACGTTCACTACCGACGAGGGAAGCTCAACGTCGTGGCCGACGCACTATCAAGACATTCTCTAGAGACCTGTCAGCAAGCAGTGGTGGTCGAGCCACCCTGCAAATGGGTCGCGAGTATGCGTGCCAGGATCGCCGAAGAGCCAGCCAAGTTCCCGGACTACGCAGAAGAAAATGGGCAGCTATATAGGCATTTGGGCCAGCGGACGGACGACGAAGACTACATTCCCTGGAAGCTATGTGTGGCCAGTGGTCAACGGCAGAGGGTATTGGCGGAATGCCATGACGCTCCCACGGCCGGGCATCAAGGCGTGAGGAAAACAGTAAGGTACTACTGGCCGGGTATGTTCCGTGACGCCGACTCAAACCGGCTGGACGCATGCTGACAAGGCAGGTGGCAGAGCCGATGGCAGTACTTTGCGCGGATTTCGTCGGGCCCCTTCCACGGTCGAAACATGGCAACACCATGTTACTGGTGTTCCATTACGCTTTCTCGAAATGGGTGGAGCTGGTCCCGCTCAGTAGAGCCACGGCGGCACACCTGCAAACAGCGTTCCGAGAGAGGATTTTGTGCCGATTCGGGGTGCCCAAAAAGTTCGTGTGCGACAACGGGGTACAATTCACAAGCCGGGGTTTCAAGACTTTTCTGGAGTCCTTGGGTGTAGAGATCCAGTACACCGCCCCTTACTGTCCGCAAGAAAATCCTACCGAGAGGACCAACAGGACTGTGAAGAACATGATAGCGCAATATATCGAGGGCCACCGGAGTTCGTGGGACGAACTCTTGCCCGAGATATCGCTGGCGGTCAATACAAGCGTGTCGGATTCGACCGGCTTTCCTGATGCAGGGGAGGGAGCCGCGGTTGCCCGCCGCTCTATACGATCAGGTAACTCCGGTGTCCGCAACTAGTGCGTTCGACCCTAGGACAAAGGCGGATAGGTTAAAAGAAATCTTTTGTATCGTTCACAGCAATCTCCAGCGCGCATCAAAGGACCAGGGCAGACATTATAACTTGAGGAGACGAGAGTGACGGCCTACGTTGGACTCGATGGTCCTGTTAAGACAGCACCAGCTATCCAACGCCGCTAAGGGTTTCGCAGCGAAATTGGCACCTAAGTTTGACGGCCCCCAATATTGTGCGCCTGGTGAAACCGGGCGAACATAAGACGAGGGTGGCCAACATCTCGCAACTGAAACCATTCGACAGAGAGACGACGGAGGATGAAGGGGAAGACCCAGGGCACAGGGATGCCCACGAGCAGGCGCAGGGTGAGAACGACACCCGTCGCCAACGTAACTAACATACTAAAGTAGCTAACACTAGTAGTGTAACCAAAATAGGCATAGTAAAATGTGAGCCGCACTGTGAGGATAGGGCATTAACAAATAAGTAACGAATAAGTTAACAAATAAGTGGAGCACATCGCGACGGATCCGCCAGTTCCGATGACGACGCACCCGCTTCCACGTGTCCGACGGGAGAGAGGAGTATAGCGTCACCTTCACCTGCCCGAAGTAAGGGGGGGGGGGGGGGGGGGGGTGTGAGGCGGCTACTAGGATTAGCCTCCCCACAGTTTTGAACTCACGGCAAGGAGCCGCTCCGCTGTTGGCGTTACCGGAATAGCAGATACGCGGCCTTAGCTAAGATAACATTAAGAGAACTTATAATAAAACATTCAATAAAGAACTTCAAAGCGACCAGTCGTGTAGCTATACAAAACAGAACGCACATTTCTTAATCAGTTGAGCACACTTACTAAATGGCGGCCATGACCCGGTCAAGAATCCCTGCCTGGAGGCAGTAGACCACGGAGAAATAAATATGACTGCGCCACAGCTGTGGCTCTATTAAAGAAAGGTGCTAGTTTGCTATTGAATTTCTATTTGGCATCGCTCTGGGCAAAATTTCTCGCGTATACACTATCTCCAATCCTCAGTTCTTTAACACGACTTCGTAGGTTATATTTCCGAGCATTTGTATCATGGGTTTCGGCTATCTTTGTTTTCGCTGCTCTACGAGCTAGCTGCATTAAATCAAACCGATTTAAGACGGAATCGTCGCTCATATGATTGAGCTTACGCAAAAGAGAGTAGTCGCGACCGTCTAGGATCATATTCTGGCCAAAGCATAAAATCTGTGGCGAGTTACCAATGCTACGGTGGATGGAAGCTCTCAAGGATCTGCTTATTTCATTTAGATGCAGGTCCCACTTTGAATGATCAGTGCCTATGTACGCTCGAATGGCTGCCAAAACCGACCGATTAAGACGCTCACTTACGTTGGCTTGTGGCGAATGTATAGCCGTACAAATATGCGAGACCACAAGAAGACTAGAAGTGCACTACTCCTATGCACAAGTAGGCGAGATAAAGTCTATTTTCCCAGTACGCGCACGCTACAAACTACTCCCTCAGTGTTAAAGCTATCTTTATGAAACTTTGCAGAAACCCCTCTTTCTGTTGCACGCAGAAAATATTATATAGCTGCCATTGAAACGATCGGTCGAAAATTAAGTTGTATGAAAAAAAAATGTTGTTTATCAAGATATCTTGACCAAACTCGGCATTTATTACTATTAGTATGCTCCTCATATATACGCAAATTCCAATTAAGATCGGACCACTATATTATATATCTGCCATAGGAGCGATCGGTCGAAAACTACGTTTTTGATTAAAAACCTTTTTTGTTTATCAAGATATCTTGACCAAACTCGGCATTAACTATTTTCCCTGTGCTTCTTAGAAACGGGCAAAGCACACTGAGCATTATGAAAAGGTTGCGTCGGTAAGATCTTCGGTGTACCGAAGATAGCCTTTCTTTCTCATTTTTGTTATGAATGAATGAATAAATTCAACAGGGAAACACTTTGTAGTTTACATTGGCATATGTCAATATTTTACTTAAATTGAGTTTACACTACAAAGTGTTTGTTAGTTTTCTAACTGAGACATCGTCAGTTTTCGTACCTAGCGCTACTACTACTTAAAAAAATTAAGCGAGGCGCTAACATTTGCTAGCCCGCTTCTTTTTGTTTTGCAACAGGGTGCTGATATGCTTGATTTCCTCCTGTAGTTGCTTTTTTGTTGTTTCCTTGGCGTCAGCTTGACGTCGCCGGTGCTGGCACGCTGACGCTCCCTCGCAGCAATCCTTCTTTTGTACACCTCTATTGTTATTGTCTGGACCCGTATTGCGGCCTAACCTCCAGCACTTTCTTAATTGTTGCTGCATCCGATCGCGATATTGGTGCTCCCTCTGCGAATGTCGGTGTTTCTGTTTCCTTATCGGCCATGCGACGTTATTGCTGTTTTTGTCGTTGTTGTTTTTGTGGCTGCGCTTGGTAGGAGCATGTTGTGTGTGAGTTTTAAATTCATACGAAGCGCTGTTTTGTTTCCGGATTGCCTCGTTGCCAGGCGACGGCTCCTTTTTGGATAGTTGTTGGTTTTTAATTCTTTCTATGATTCATTTTTGCACTGATCACGGTCGCTATGAAATATGTTGAGAAAAACACCACGACTGTTTTCGTTAGGTGAGGTTTTTAGAATGTTCTTTATTCAGAACTCTGTCCGTTTCAAAACCTTAGATATAGATATTATTATATTGTTGTATGCGCACATACCGAATGCTCGCTGTAGTCAATTACAGTACAATATATTACACATATGTGTACAACTTATAAGTAAAAATACACTGTAGCACTTTGTGCTACATAATAAAAGAATCATAATCACCATGTATCATAAATTTAGTCAGCGATTCCACGCTGACCGCCTAGTTTTGTGCATGCATATGTGCTCGTAACATACACTATCTCTTAGCGGTTCGACGTGATAACGGACCATCTGGCCCTTAAGTGGTTTAATTCGATCGAGAGCCCGTCAGGAAGGATCGCGCGATGGGCTTTGGAGCTGCAACAATTCCAATTTGACGTTCACTACCGACGAGGGAAGCTCAACGTCGTGGCCGACGCACTATCAAGACATCCTCTAGAGACCTGTCAGCAAGCAGTGGTGGTCGAGCCACCCTGCAAATGGGTCGCGAGTATGCGTGCCAGGATCGCCGAAGAGCCAGCCAAGTTCCCGGACTACGCAGAAGAAAATGGGCAGCTATATAGGCATTTGGGCCAGCGGACGGACGACGAAGACTACATTCCCTGGAAGCTATGTGTGGCCAGTGGTCAACGGCAGAGAGTATTGGCGGAATGCCATGACGCTCCCACGGCCGGGCATCAAGGCGTGAGGAAAACAGTAAGGTACTACTGGCCGGGTATGTTCCGTGACGCCGACTCAAACCGGCTGGACGCATGCTGACAAGGCAGGTGGCAGAGCCGATGGCAGTACTTTGCGCGGATTTCGTCGGGCCCCTTCCACAGTCGAAACATGGCAACACCATGTTACTGGTGTTCCATGACGCTTTCTCGAAATGGGTGGAGCTGGTCCCGCTCAGTAGAGCCACGGCGGCACACCTGCAAACAGCGTTCCGAGAGAGGATTTTGTGCCGATTCGGGGTGCCCAAAAAGTTCGTGTGCGACAACGGGGTACAATTCACAAGCCGGGGTTTCAAGACTTTTCTGGAGTCCTTGGGTGTAGAGATCCAGTACACCGCCCCTTACTGTCCGCAAGAAAATCCTACCGAGAGGACCAACAGGACTGTGAAGAACATGATAGCGCAATATATCGAGGGCCACCGGAGTTCGTGGGACGAACTCTTGCCCGAGATATCGCTGGCGGTCAATACAAGCGTGTCGGATTCGACCGGCTTTCCAGATGCAGGGGAGGGAGCCGCGGTTGCCCGCCGCTCTATACGATCAGGTAACTCCGGGGTCCGCAACTAGTGCGTTCGACCCTAGGACAAAGGCGGATAGGTTAAAAGAAATCTTTTGTATCGTTCACAGCAATCTCCAGCGCGCATCAAAGGACCAGGGCAGACATTATAACTTGAGGAGACGAGAGTGACGGCCTACGTTGGACTCGATGGTCCTGTTAAGACAGCACCAGCTATCCAACGCCGCTAAGGGTTTCGCAGCGAAATTGGCACCTAAGTTTGACGGCCCCTGTAGGGTCTTTAAATTCATATCCCCCAATATTGTGCGCCTGGTGAAACCGGGCGAACATAAGAAGAGGGTGGCCAACATCTCGCAACTGAAACCATTCGACAGAGAGACGACGGAGGATGAAGGGGAAGACACAGGGCCGGGGATGCCCACGACACCCGTCGCCAACGTAACTAACATACTAAAGTAGCTAACACTAGTAGTGTAACCAAAATAGGCATAGTAAAATGTGAGCCGCACTGTGAGGATAGGGCATTAACAAATAAGTAACGAATAAGTTAACAAATAAGTGGAGCACATCGCGACGGATCCGCCAGTTCCGATGCCGACGCACCCGCTTCCACGTGTCCGACGGGAGAGAGGAGTATAGCGTCACCTTCACCTGCCCGAAGTAAGGGGGGGTGTGAGGCGGCTACTAGGATTAGCCTCCCCACAGTTTTGAACTCACGGCAAAGAGCCGCTCCGCTGTTGGCGTTACCGGAATAGCAGATACGCGGCCTTAGCTAAGATAACATTAAGAGAACTTATAATAAAACATTCAATAAAGAACTTCAAAGCGACCAGTCGTGTAGCTATACAAAACAGAACGCACATTTCTTAATCAGTTGAGCACACTTACTAAATGGCGGCCATGACCCGGTCAAGAATCCCTGCCTGGAGGCAGTAGACCACGGAGAAATAAATATGACTGCGCCTTCATGGACAACAACTGGATGAAAACTGGATGGAAAACAAAATCGAGAAAGAAAGGCTATCTTCGGCATGCCAAAAATTACATACCCTTGCAGACCCATTATTTTCACTAAGCTCATAGCGCCGAATATGGTTAAGATATCTTGCTAAAAAAAAATGCCCACACAAAAACTTAATTTTCGACCGATCGTTCCTATGGCAGCTATATGATAAAGTGGTCCGATCTTGATAGGATTTTGCATATATAGGGAGAGCAGAGTAAAGCTAATAAATGCAGAGTTTGATCAAAATATCTTGAAAAACAAAAAAAATTTCCATACAACAACTTATGTGATGGCAGCTATTTGATAAAGTATTCCGATCTTAATACGATTTGGCATTTATATGTGGAGCATACTAAAGCTAATAAATGCAGAGATTGGTCAAGATATTTTGAAAAACAAAAAAATTCCATACAACATCGTAATTTTCGACCGGTGGTTCCTATATGATATAGCGATCTTAATAGGATTTTACAAATACATTCACAACGCATTTTCTGCAAGGGTATGGTTGGGCTAACAAGCTTTTTTATTATTACCTAATAGCGAGAAGTTGAGACTGTTATGAAAATTCCGCTTTTTCTTATAAATTCATGCAACAGTTGATTTATTTATATTCTTACAGCGAGCGTATTGATTATGCGAATTATTCAAAAATGTACAATTTATAACGAAGCGGTAGATAAGAAGTCCGATATAGCGAACGTACGAGACAAGAGTGAATTGCGACGTCGCTAGCATTGGTGCGCTAGCCGCTTAAGACAAAGTGCAAAAGGTAAAAGAGCGAGATAACAGAAATTGAGATGAGCGCAAAGCGATAAGCGTTAGATAGTTAACAGCAAATAATATTGAGCTATTTTATGATATGCGAGAATCGCCAAACAAACAAAATTATGATATTGGTTACCTCGCAGGGCAAGATGCAACTGAACTGTTATGCAAACATAAAACTAATTTAATTTTTAGCGGCTGAGCCGCACATACTCCCCCGTTGAACGATTGAGCTTCAACAGGATCGTTAAGGGAAACAGACACAGCTTACTAGTTTCTCGCTTTATGATTCCATTAGCTGTCTTGAGAACTGCAACGCGTGTGATGTCATCAGTTTGACCAATTCAACCACTCTGGCCAGCGGCCATTTTAAAGGTAAGTTCTCGTCTTTGACAAGAACGATGTCGTTGAGAGCTTGGGAGTCCGCCATTTGTAACGCAGTTGAAGAAGATTTAAATATTCTTCTCGCCAGCGAGACCAAGAGACTTGATGCATGTAGGACACTCGCTGTCAGCTATCCAGACGATTAATATTGAGCCGTGTCACATCTGGTTCTGTGAACGTGGATTGTGGGCCACCAACCAAAAAATGAGCTGGAGTAAGAACATCAAGGTCTTCTGGATCTTCTGAAATGGGAACCAGTGGTCTAGAATTAATGCCTGCCGTTATGTGGCACACAAGGGTACGAAGCTCTTTAATCCCAGAACAGTTGACCCCACAACCCGATAGAAGTGATGCAGTTTTTACCGCTGTCTCTCCCAAAGGCCACCAAAGTGAGGGGAGCGCGGTGGAATGTAGCGCCAGTCAATTGTGTCCGCCAAACAATGCTGGAGCACAGCTTCTTGATGACAGCTACTGAGGAAGAGATTCTTTAGCTCCAACAGCTCGGTTTTGGTGCTTACAAAGTTGGCGGCATTGTCAGACCAAATCTGACGTAGTTTGCCACGAGTGCATATAAAGCGCTTTAGAGCATTGAGAAATGCACACGCTGATAGATCTTTGACCAACTCCAAATGAGTGGCTTTCATGGCGAAGCAAATAAATACGCTGATGTAGTATTTTATAGGAGCTTTGTTTAGAGTATCAGGCATGTAGAAGAATGGTCTGAAAAAGTCCACACCAGCTATATCAAACGCTCGAGTTTCAACAAATCGCTCCTTTGGAAGATTAGCCATTACGAGCTCCACGAAGCGGGGCTTGTTTCGGAAACAGTATAATAGGATGACGACGCAACTTTCTCTCATATAAATCTGCGAAATGTTTGTTGATAAGATTTAGCTAATTGATCCAGACTGAGTTTGAGAGGGAGTCGCACGGAATATGCTCCTGTTGGCAACCTTTGGAAATTCTTAACAAAATGCTCCTCGCAGTCAAGCTCTTCCTTTGTTGCTTTAGCAACACTCTTTGGAAAACTTTCTACCTCCCAAAATCGTTGAGCTTACTCATCTGTACGGCCATTGGACTCAGTTCGGGGATCAGACGATACACGATTGGCCAAAAGAGAGGTGCCGCCTTGCTGGGAACCAACTATCCATCCAAGGCGTGTCTTCTGCAGAAGAGGCAATCCCGGTAGCAGTTTTATTTGCCCGACACACATTAGTTCGTAGAAAAGACCAGCTCCGATTAATAAGTCAACTCGCTGCGGCTTGTAAAACCAAGGATCATTTCCAGGCACATTCCAATTGGTTGTATTAAGGGCGATACGTGGCTGGCGATCTGCTATAGTGGAAGCTATGATGTCTGTGATGATTGCAGAGAAATCTGACGTCTGAGATTGACGATCACAGTGCATCCGTCAGTAGCGAAAGGAGCGTTTCCCAGGCCAGCAACTGCCGCTGAAGATTGACTTTTCTTCAACTGAAGCTGTTGAGCGAATCGTGATGTAATTAAATGCAGCTTTGACCCACCATCCAAAACAGCACGACACGGAACTAGAGTCCCAGAACGATTTTTAACTAGTACAATAGCAGTGGCCAGGAACACAACATCGCTGCTGAGGTTGTGGGCAACAAGAGAGGTAGATGCGGGGGCTGAAGAAGCTGCAGTATGAGTGACAGAGGGAATCGAAGGCAAAACGTCTAAATGTACGACACATGTGCGACAAATTCCGGAATTACATGTTCGTAAAAGATGTCCCCTTTTAAGGCAGTTGAGGCATAAAGATAATCGTTTTGCTTCCGTGAGTCGCATCTCTGGAGACAAATTGCCAAATCTTGGGCATTGCCATATATAATTTGCTCTTCACCATTACAAAATACGCAAACAGCAGCCATTTAGTTAGTAGCAACGAGTGATGTCCTACTGGGGTTAGTCTTTATGTTCTTGCCCACTTGAGAACTCGGCGTATAGGTTGCCATAGCATAATCCACACTCTCTAGGGTTCTGCAGCGTTGCTCCAAAAATGTGCAATTTGTGCCCATGATGAAATTAAATTTGCAAATGCGGGATTATCAAATCGTTTTGTAATAAATTTAATGCTATGGAATAATTAGCCTCTGATATTTCCAATGATCGAATGGTATCCAGCGCAGAGTCCTTCAAGCAGAGACGAAAATTCTGCATTTTTTCAATGTTTGTGAGTTCGGGATGATTTTCGATTAAAGTTGTGAACATTGAAATGAAATCTGACCACTCCGTATAGCCTCCTGAAATCGTTTGCTATTTGATCGGCGGTAAGGTCGGTAACGCTCTGGATCTAATCATTGACGGAGCAGCAATAGGCTCATTTACTCATTTACAAATATGGAGCTGGACGGTAATGCTCTACTGCGCTTAGCGATTTCAAACCGCACCGAAGTCTCCAAAATTACTGCAAGCTCATCAAAACCCTCACGTAACTCACTGCCGATTTCGTCTTATCGTAGTTATTGCAGAAGATGCGCCTTGTGTAAAAATTATTCAATTCTTAAATTTTCCTGTAAAATTAATCGTTAGTATCTAGAGTAATATATCGTTTAAATAAAGCATGCATTTCATGGATAAAACACAAGCACTTTGTGTCGATCGTAAGTTTTAAACTTTTTCGCTCAATGTACTTCGAAAACAAAGCGACGCAAAGCACCCTCGACCAGCTTTGCTGAATGCAGGCTGGAGACTAACTTCGTTGAACAGTCAGTCGGGAGGCCAGATGAAAGGCCAGGCTAGAAATTTTGAGTCGCATTCAAATGTATGGGCGTTACTCATCTAAGTTGGTTAGGCCTTAGTGCAAGTGGTAGAAAAGCGGAATTGCAAAATAGGCTGCTTGCTAACTAAGGACTTCCAGTTAATAATGATGATGCTGAGGCAGATGAGGACTCATTTACAACGGTAAACGATAATGTATCGCGTCAAAAAGAAACTCAGTGTTTGGCTAGGTCATGGTAGGTTCACTTTGAAGGATGTCGAAGGTATTGTGACACGATTCTCTGGGTCGAACACCCCAGACTTAAGTCAGTGTATTGAAGAACTTGAGGAATGTACACTTACGGAAGAGTGGAGCCAGTTGCAATTGTTCATTTATGCAAAGCAGTTGCATACATTTGCGATTGGGGTACTTTGAAAGTTGCATTGTGCGATATACATCGTAGGCTTAGCAAGCGTCGGCAGAAGAAGGGCGAAGCTCTATTGTACCAAGCTAGAAATATGAGGCATAAAAAGATGCAGATTAAAGGGTACTAAAAGATGCGAGGGCCATTCATTAGGCAATAACACATTTTAGACCCTATATATACGGTAATCATTTCATTGTCAAAACAGATCACAGACCACTTACATTTTTATTTACAATGACAAAGCCCAGCTCAAAGTAAACACGGTCGAATACTAAAAGGAAAAAGACAATTATGTAGCGGATGCGTAATCAAGAATAACCATAATAGAAATTACAGGAAAAATTAAGAAAGTCACTACCAGATATCAAAGTAGACAAAAATCCTGCGCAGGAGATAAAGAAATAGAATTGCCTAAGCAATCTATAGAAAAACCAACGTATATGTCCTTGCAAGTAAACAATTAACTATGTTCCTTTAAACATGGAAAGAAAATTACTATTCTTGACTTAGGTCAGCGACGATTGTCCAAATATCAATCCTGTTGTATCCCGTGGAGTAGTCCAAGTTGTCCATGCAGCTTAAACTGCCCCAGTCAGCGAAACTGCTTCAGCCCCGTCAACTTCTGCCGCAAAGGTAGACCTGCGCGAAACTCAGCCCAGATTGTTAAAAACAATCATGATGCCTCTTTGGCCCCACCAACTAATGTATTACTTTCAGCCCATTGGCTCCTACTCGACTTTCGTCTGACACCACTTGTAAGTCATCATATTGCTGGCAAATCTTACATAACATCATTCAAAATTAATGTTTCATATGAGGTTTTCCAAATCATTTGTGATCCTAAATTTTGGCTTCCTCACATGATTGTTCACGAGAGTAAGAAAAACAAGTAAGAGGTTCTAGTCGGGAGCTCCCGACTCGGGGATACCCTGAACCCTCTTATTCCATCACCAAATGCAGCGAGCGCTTATAGATAGAGAGTAGCGGGGAGGTGGCGATAGGTATAAAATGAAAGACACTCGATATATATATACTATTCTAGAAGCTACATGTTAAGTTTGGTAACTCTAGCTCTTATTATTTACCAAAATTGCTTTAAAAACGGGATTTCGTTATACATTTTTATCGATTACTTGGAAACGGGGCAAGTTATCGTTTATCGGAAACAAACTCGATCTGCGCGGGCACTAGGAGCACCTACATCTAAAATTTCTCTAGCTCTTATAGGTTCTGAGATCCTTGCGTTCATACATACGGACGGACGGACGGACGGACGGACGGACGGACAGACAGACGGACATGGCTAGATCGGCTCGGCTATTGATGCTGATCAAGAATATATGTACTTTATGGGATCGGAGATGCTTCCTTCTGCCTGTTACATACATTTGCATTTTGCACAAAAACATAATACCCCTTTTACCCATTTTTAATGGGTTCAGGGAATAAAAATGTAAGAGATTTTAGCCTCTCTTTCAACACCAAACGCAGCTCGAGCTACGCGCTCTTTTGCTTTAGTAGTAATAAAGTTAAATTAAAAATAAAAAGTTCCCTTGGCAGGGTTCGAACTCGCAACTGACCGCATTACTTGTCGCCGCCTCTACCCAACAGCCACACCAATTATTAATTCTCACGGAATTATATAGCAAGGATAAATGTCACAACATAGAAAACAAAACAATCGCAATTGCAATGCTCTTTATGGAATTCGAAGCAGACGCGCATGAATGTGTGTGCACAAGTATACAGAAATTGTTGGAACTTGCGCAAGTTGCCGCAAACACGTGGGCTGGCAAAACACATTTTCTTGTGTTTCTTAACCGATCTTGATCTTGTGTATTCTCAAAATGACAATTGCATATAAATTGTAGCTTATACAACTTGGGTTATTAACTTGATTTATAGCTTTGTGGCGGTAGCGGGGAGGTGGTGATAGATATAAAACAAGTAAGAGGTTCTAGTCGGGAGCGACTAGGGAATACTTATAACACTTTTCTCCCAACACCAAATGCAGATATATATACTATTCTAGATGCTTCATGTCTAGTTTGGTGACTCTAGCTCTTATTATTTACAAACATTGCTTAAAAAACAGGATATTGATATCGATTTTTATCGATTGCTTGGAAACGGAGTAAGTTATCGACTATCGGAAACACACTCTGCGATCTGCGCAGGCACTAGGAGAACCTACATTTAATTAATTAATTAAAAAAATTAATAAAAATTAATAATTTCGTCTCTAGCTCTTATAGGTTCTGAGATCCTTGCATACAGGCAGACGGACAGACAGACGGACAGACAGACGGACATACAGAACGGCATGGCTAGATCGACTCGGCTATTGATGCTGATCAAAAATATATATACTTTATGGGGTCGGCGATGCTTCCTTCTGCCTGTTACATACATATAGATTTGGATAAAAACATTATACACCTTTTAACAATTTTAAATGGGTTCAGGGTAAAAAAAAAAAGAAATAAAAAAAAAAATATAAATATATAAATTAGGTAAAGTTGGCTGCGAAAAAGTGCAATAAAATCAGCTGTTGTCATTTAACGAAATTGCTTAGTGAACCTTTTGCTATCTTTCTAGCAAGAGATTGATTCCACGCTCATCAAAATGTATGATCCTGGCAGGCAAAAACTGGTCCAAGTGGTTTTGACGTCCAGCTGATCACAATACACTTTAGAATTAATCGTGGCATTGTCGGGCAATAGCTCAAAATAAACGATTCCTTTGAAATCCCACCAAACACACAACATCACCACACCTTTCGTCGCCAGTAACAGTGCGCTTCAAAAATAGATCACTTCTTTGACGTTTGATCAGCAAGAGAGAGTTCTCAGTTGAGATTGATTGATGTATTTTACTTGTACTCCAAGGCTTGTATATATTTTGACTCCATTAAAGCCTGATTTTTTTTTTAAATAATTTTTGGTATTTATTAAAAAGTGCTATCAGTTGTGCAGCTGAAGTCTGTTAATTATTGCATTCATTAAACGCGGCGTCAGTTCGGTTGTCTTGTGCGTGTGTTCGCTCCTGAATATTTTTGCTCGTGCATCGCGCTCTCGGAAATTTTTCTGTTGGCTTTTGCTCAAAGCAATTCGTTTTTGTACGAATAGTTTTTTTTAATGCTTACTTGCTCTACTTTTGTGCACCTTGTTTTGTTTCGCTCTGCTCTCCTGCAACTTCTGATTATCTTTTAACGCCGATAGAAATCATGTCTTGCTGTAAGAAACCTTGACCGTTCAAGCAGGCTGATGATTTTGCACAGCCGCAATTTGTTAATTGTTGGCTACGTGAGAATATGATTCATGCTAAATGTACAGGTCTCACTATGCGTGATTGCGACAAGATCGCTGCAATTGACAAGAAGGGCTGTGGCGGCTTGCGTTGGTCGTGCCCAGAATGCATCGACAAGCAGATTGATTTCTCTTGAATGTATAATTCTGTGAGGAACCAATTCTTAAAACTTGGTAATGTGGCTAAGCAGCTCTCGAGTAACTTTGACTTGAGTTTTGAGTTGCTTAGCAAATACAAATTCGAGTCTCCAACCAATTGCAGTTGCCATCTCCGTCTGTCCATACTCCTACGCATTCCTTGTCCCTGCCTAGCAACTTGGATTTATCTCCAATGCTGTCATTATCGCCTTCGCCGAGCGATTGTCTAAATATCAATCCTGTTGTATCCCGTGGAGTAGTCCAAGTTGTCCATGCAGTTGAAACTGCCCCAGTCAGCGAAACTGCTTCAGCCCCGTCAACTTCTGCCGCAAAGGTAGACCTGCGCGAAGCCTAGCCCAGATTGTTAAAAACAATCATGATGCCTCTTTGGCCCCACCAACTAATGTATTACCTTCAGCCCCATTAGCTCCTACTCGACTTTCGTCTGACACCACTTGTGAGTCATCGGCACCCCGTATTGCTGGCAAATCTTACATAACATCATTCAAAATTAATGTTTCATATGACGTTTCCAAATCATTTGTGATCATAAATTTTGGCTTCCTCACATGATTGTTCACGAGAGTAAGAAAAAAAAAGTAAGAGATTTTAGCCGGGAGCTCCCGAATAGGGTATACCCTGAACCCTCTTATTTCAACACCAAACGCAGCTCGAGCTACGCGCTCTTTTGCTTTAGTAGAAATAAAGTTAAATTAAAAAAAAAAGTTCCCTTGGCAGGGTTCGAACTCGCAACTGACCGCATTACTTGCCGCCGAATCTACCCAACAGAAACAAAAATTATTAACTCTCAATGAACGGAAATTTATAGCATTATTAATTGCTTGGAAACGGAGTGGTTTATCGACTATCGAAACAAACTCTGCGATCTGCGTAGGCACTAGGAGGACATATAGCTTATTTCAAGTCTGTAGCTCTTATAAGTTCTTATATCCTTGCATTTATACATACGGACAGACGGACGGACGGACAGACTGACAGACATGGCTAAATCGAGTCGGCTATTGATGCTGATCAAGAATATATATACTTTATGGGATCGGACATGCTTCCTTCTGCCTGTTACATACATTTGCACTTTGCACAAATACAATATAAGCATTTTACCCATTTTTATGGGTTCATGGTATAAACGTTTTCCCATAAGTAAACACATTTCACCCATTTTTCAAAAATTTCACATTTTTGAAAAATTTGTAAATTCGCCACAAACATTTTGTATTTTTCGCGATGATTAATCGATATTTCTATCGATCTTTTGAAAAATGTGAAAGTATCATAGCCATAAACAGCTGATTTATCAACGAAGGCAAACGGCAACTTTAAATAAGAAATTTAAAATTATAATAATTCTACAGTCTTTAGAATTTAAGCATGGCGAAATGTCGAAAAGAGTCCCTGGAATGGAGCCCTTAAAAACTTTGTGGCGCTTATGTAAATTAAAGCGACTCGATCAGCTGTTTATTTGAAGAAAACAACCGTTTGGACACCAATTAGTGAAACTTGAAAATGTGACATTTCCTAAGCCAGTGGACAGTGCCTTTTAGGAATAAAGTTAGACGAGAAATTACCGAACCAGAATTTACCGAGTAAAAGACAACAGAAATACTAAAGAACATACTAAGACCAAATAAGACCTGTGCAATTTACACACACGACGAAATCTTCAAGACAATCCAGAAAAGTAAAGCGAAGTTGTTTGCACACAGCAAAATTTATAAAGTAATTAAATGCACAAATAAATTAACAGACCTAATAACGACGGACAGTCAAGAAGAAGAAATACGCAAACAACACATTTTGTCCAATCCTAGAGGCATTGAAGAAGTCACTGCCCAATTGAAAAGACAACATTTCTTTCCAAACATAAACACAAAAGTCACACAAACAATCAATAACTGTTACACTTGCAAATTATAAATATACGACCGACACACACAAAAAAAAAAAAATACCAAGAAACTGAAACACCAGAAAAACCATTGGACATCATACATACAGACTTATACACAATCAACGGAAAATACGTGATCACAATAATCGATAAATTTTCACGATTTCCAACAGGTTTCACAATCCCGATACGGAATAGTACAAATGTTGTAAAAACAATTAAAAACTTTATACAATTATTTGGCATACCTAGAAAAATTATTTGTGACCAAGGAGCAGAATACTCTTCAAATCTTTTCAAAGATTTTTGTATACAGTACAATATACAACTCCACGTGACATCATCATCAACAATCATCAAGCAACGCCCCCGTACAAAAACTACATTCGGCATTGACAGGGATATATAGAATCATAGTAGAAAAGAAAAAAAATCCAAACGCCAATAAACCATGAAGAAGTATTGGCGGAAACCATGATAACATACAATAACGCTATTCACTCTGTAACACAACATACCCCACATGAAGTATTCACCGGACGAACACACACATTCAACAGAGACATGAAATTTGACAACGAGCACGATTACCTTATTAAATTAAACAAATTTTGACAAGAACTATACCCAAAAATTCAGGAACACGCCTCACAGAAAAAAGTTTAGAATAGAAAAACTAAGCATAGGCAAAAACCAGCCTGAAGAATATGAGATTGAAGAAACGGAATTTAGAAAAGAAAACCGACGTAACAAAATGACACCCAGATTTAGCAAGCAAAAAGTCTTAAGAGACTCAGGAGTGACACTAACCACGTATAAAATCCAAAATATACACAAATCTAAATTAAGGGAAATTAAAAGAAAATAAACGACAAAAATAATAAGCCACCAAACTTTACAGATTGACCACGGTCACTGGAGGACATATTGAATTTCATTCAATAACCGGACAACACTCTATCGAAAAGATCAACCTAGGACCAACAAGAATAGTAAACTCTTTCAAAACCATATCGCACGTTGTATACTTACAAGATTATGAAAACAACATAGACAAATTCAGAAACTCCTACAATCACCAAAGGGCATCGAAGAGGTAGGTTAGACAGAGACATTAAAAAGCTAAAAGAGGAAAACAAGAACTATAAGTTAATTCCAAAGTTTATTAAACGATGAAAAAAATATATTTTTTGGGGAAGCAAGTCCTCCTTTTATTGATGTCAATTTGCAACTAAATAAACTTAAATCAATTCTAGCCCTAGTAACCTGTGGCTTAGCGGCAGCTGATGCTGTTGGCCGTTGGGCAATTCTTCTTGAAATTTTCGGCGGTTGCCAGTCGGCGCGTGGAGGAAATGGCACAGACACCAAGTCAGCATTTTGCTGCACTTCTTATGAGGTGTTGCAATGCTTCTTATTGGGACTTTATGAATTTATTTGTTGTTAACTCTTCCCCCTTTGATTTAAGCTTGTCCTCAAGCGATTATCAGAAGAAAGGTATGTTGTTGAACCTGAGGTTGTTGGCATCTGTATTTTGTATTTGTTTATTGTATTTATTTTTTGTCATCAATACGTGTAATACACAGGTAAGAAGGATGGCAGCTGTGAACAGAGTTATGAAACCGACTCTATTTGCTATAGAGTGCGTCTGAAGTTTTTGCATGTTTTTATACCCTGAACCCATTGAAAATGGGTAAAAGGGGTATATTGTATTTGTGCAAAGTGCAAATGTCTGTAACAGGCAGAAGGAAGCATCTCCGACCCCATAAAGTATATATATTCTTGATCAGCATCAATAGCCGAGTCGATCTAGCCATGTCCGTCTGTCTGTCCGTCCGTCCGTCCGTCCGTCCGTCCGTATGTATGAACGCAAGGATCTCAGAACCTATAAGAGCTAGAGACTTGAAATTTTAGATGTAGGTGCTCCTTCCGATAATCGATAACTTGCCCCGTTTCCAAGTAATCGATAAAAATGTATATCGAAATCCTGTTTTTAAAGCAATTTTGGTAAATAATAAGAGCTAGAGTCACCAAACTTGACATGTAGCTTCTAGAAAAGTATATATATATCGATTATCTTTCATTTTATACCTATCGCCACCTCCCCGCTACTCTCTATCTATAAGCGCGCGCTGTATTTGGTGTTGGAATAAGAGGGTTCAGGGTATCCCTAGTCGGGAGCTCCCGACTAGAACCTCTTACTTGTTTATGCTGTTGATGTGCAATTCTTCCAATGCTTCCAGAGAAAGAATCTTAATTCTTTCGTTTTCTATTGGGGTTATTTGTATTATAGGGTTCCCTGGGGTCATGACTGTGACCTCCAAGTTGCTATATTCTTGATTATTGATGAATAAAGTTTCATTCCAGAAGTTGATCATATAGGTGCCTCTCACGCTCTTTTTCTCTTCTTGCCATCTAATAGTGGCGTTGAAGTCGTTCACCAGTATTAGTCCATCGTCGATTTCTTCCATCTCGGGGATATGATCTGCATTGCTAAAGCCACAGAGCGCTTGTTCTCCACTAACTAACTTAGGTATACAGTTGTTAGTGTTCAAGTTTACAATTTTTGATTTGTTACAAATTTTAATATTATATCTTTTACAATTGTTGTTTATGCCATAAATTGTTTTATTACAATGAAACAGTTCGTTAAATTCTAAATTTACAATATTGTTATTTTTCACTACTGGCTTTATTATGGTATTTTTGCATTCTATTTCTTCTAAATTTGGAATTTTTACAATATAAAACAAGGTTGTTCCATTATGCAAAATGGACACATCTGCAAGCTCTAGCATTTCTTCAATGTTTAAAGGTGGCATATTGCTTTTATTAAAATTATCGTTTACTATCGCTATTTGTAATCTTAATTAATAGTAATCTGTAATTTTTTATTGTTTTTTATATTGCTTTTATGGATTGTCTTGGGTGATAGTTTGGTACCTAATCTGGTATTGACTTTGACGAATATTTCTTGGCCTGATGTATAGGTGCGTATGTCGTTACGTTTTTTGTTATGATTCTGCATGTCAGTCGATTGTTTCTGTTTGAGTCTGTCAATGTTCTTTCTTAGCTTTTTCGAATTGATCTGGGTCTGTAGTCACGTTTCTGATGAAGAATATGTTATTGATTGTTTGTGTGACTTTTGTGTTTATGTTTGGAAAGAAATGTTGTCTTTTCAATTGGGCAGTGACTTCTTCAATGCCTCTAGGATTGGACAAAATGTGTTGTTTGCGTATTTCTTCTTCTTGACTGTCCGTCGTTATTAGGTCTGTTAATTTATTTGTGCATTTAATTACTTTATAAATTTTGCTGTGTGCAAACAACTTCGCTTTACTTTTCTGGATTGTCTTGAAGATTTCGTCGTGTGTGTAAATTGCACAGGTCTTATTTGGTCTTAGTATGTTCTTTAGTATTTCTGTTGTCTTTTACTCGGTAAATTCTGGTTCGGTAATTTCTCGTCTAACTTTATTCCTAAAAGGCACTGTCCACTGGCTTAGGAAATGTCACATTTTCAAGTTTCACTAATTGGTGTCCAAACGGTTGTTTTCTTCAAATAAACAGCTGATCGAGTCGCTTTAATTTACATAAGCGCCACAAAGTTTTTAAGGGCTCCATTCCAGGGACTCTTTTCGACATTTCGCCATGCTTAAATTCTAAAGACTGTAGAATTATTATAATTTTAAATTTCTTATTTAAAGTTGCCGTTTGCCTTCGTTGATAAATCAGCTGTTTATGGCTATGATACTTTCACATTTTTCAAAAGATCGATAGAAATATCGATTAATCATCGCGAAAAATACAAAATGTTTGTGGCGAATTTACAAATTTTTCAAAAATGTGAAATTTTTGAAAAATGGGTGAAATGTGTTTACTTATGGGAAAACGTTTATACCATGAACCCATAAAAATGGGTAAAATGCTTATATTGTATTTGTGCAAAGTGCAAATGTATGTAACAGGCAGAAGGAAGCATGTCCGATCCCATAAAGTATATATATTCTTGATCAGCATCAATAGCCGAGTCGATCTAGCCATGTCCGTCTGTCTGTCCGTCCGTCCGTCCGTCCGTCCGTCCGTATGTATGAACGCAAGGATCTCAGAACCTATAAGAGCTAGAGACTTGAAATTTTAGATGTAGGTGCTCCTTCCGATAATCGATAACTTGCCCCGTTTCCAAGTAATCGATAAAAATGTATATCGAAATCCTGTTTTTAAAGCAATTTTGGTAAATAATAAGAGCTAGAGTCACCAAACTTGACATGTAGCTTCTAGAAAAGTATATATATATCGATTATCTTTCATTTTATACCTATCGCCACCTCCCCGCTACTCTCTATCTATAAGCGCGCGCTGTATTTGGTGTTGGAATAAGAGGGTTCAGGGTATCCCCTAGTCGGGAGCTCCCGACTAGAACCTCTTACTTGTTTATGCTGTTGATGTGCAATTCTTCCAATGCTTCCAGAGAAAGAATCTTAATTCTTTCGTTTTCTATTGGGGTTATTTGTATTATAGGGTTCCCTGGGGTCATGACTGTGACCTCCAAGTTGCTATATTCTTGATTATTGATGAATAAAGTTTCATTCCAGAAGTTGATCATATAGGTGCCTCTCACGCTCTTTTTCTCTTCTTGCCATCTAATAGTGGCGTTGAAGTCGTTCACCAGTATTAGTCCATCGTCGATTTCTTCCATCTCGGGGATATGATCTGCATTGCTAAAGCCACAGAGCGCTTGTTCTCCACTAACTAACTTAGGTATACAGTTGTTAGTGTTCAAGTTTACAATTTTTGATTTGTTACAAATTTTAATATTATATCTTTTACAATTGTTGTTTATGCCATAAATTGTTTTATTACAATGAAACAGTTCGTTAAATTCTAAATTTACAATATTGTTATTTTTCACTACTGGCTTTATTATGGTATTTTTGCATTCTATTTCTTCTAAATTTGGAATTTTTACAATATAAAACAAGGTTGTTCCATTATGCAAAATGGACACATCTGCAAGCTCTAGCATTTCTTCAATGTTTAAAGGTGGCATATTGCTTTTATTAAAATTATCGTTTACTATCGCTATTTGTAATCTTAATTAATAGTAATCTGTAATTTTTTATTGTTTTTTATATTGCTTTTATGGATTGTCTTGGGTGATAGTTTGGTACCTAATCTGGTATTGACTTTGACGAATATTTCTTGGCCTGATGTATAGGTGCGTATGTCGTTACGTTTTTTGTTATGATTCTGCATGTCAGTCGATTGTTTCTGTTTGAGTCTGTCAATGTTCTTTCTTAGCTTTTTCGAATTGATCTGGGTCTGTAGTCACGTTTCTGATGAAGAATATGTCTAATGGTCTCTTGTTAGTTGTCGAGTGTATAGTGTAGTTGTAGTCGTATATTGATTTGTTAAGAAGTTCTTCAAATGTTCTGAGTTCTTGTTTTTTTATTACATCTCATAATATCTGATAGTGTTGAATGAAATCTTTCTACCTGACCATTTACTGCGCTTTTGTAGGGTGGTGATTTATAAACTTCTATACCTAATTGGTCCTGCATCATAAAAGTGACTGAGGCTGAATTAAGGGATTTTTCATTATCTATTACAACGGCTTTAGGTACGCCAAACAGGAGAGGAGTTCATAGTCGAACTCTTCCTCTGCTCTAACGTTAGTTGTGTAGGTCAATTTTTCGTCCGGATTGGCGAAGAGACTTGGGTGCATTTTAACAAGTTGATTAAGGCTATTTTTTGGTTCGTGTGTCATGTGGTCTGTCCGTGGTGTAACCGTGTTGACTGCCTCGATTCTTTTCTGCTTAATAGATTCTTGCTGCTTTGTATTACAGCATCTAATTCTTTTAGACTGTCGTTACCTAATATGGCGTCAAATGATTTTAAGGTGGGTAAGAGAAAGAATTTTATTTTTATGTCATTTCTATTAAAGAGATTAGCAAACTTGTGGTGTGTAATTTTAATGCTTCCGCCGACTGTGACGGCTTCGAAGGGCTTTTAATTTGGGATTGGTTCGGACACGAATTTTGGTTGGACATAATTTCTGTTTGATCCTGTATCTATTAATATTTTGAGTAATTTTCCGCTCCTCATCTTACATTCTATGTAAGGAAGAGAGGAGCTCTTTATCCTAAAAAAATTAATGTCTGACTGTTCGTACTGGCTGTTTTGTCCCTCATCTGCTTCTTCAATTTGTTGGGTATATTCATTTAATGGCTGCTCGTACTAGGTCTGCTGTTCGTAATTTAGCATTGATTGTAGGTATTCCTCCATGGTCACAAAGTTGTCAGTGTTTTCTGTCTCGGTCTGTCCTTCCCCTGTTTGTATATTTAAATTTCTTTGTTTTTTGTCCGTGGCGTTTGTTGGTGATGGGGGTCTTTTGCCTACTTCAAAGTTGGATCTGTTCATGTAGTTTATCATCGTCCTTGTGCGGATGCTTTGGTCCACGTCCATTGGCTCAGGACGTGGTTGGGGTTTGGGTGCAGAAGGCCTATTGGGTACGTATACCTGTTGTGGTTGTGTCTGGTAAGTTCTTTGATTAGGGTGTTGTGGAGTCGGTCCATTGTTGTTATAAGTCGGTGGTCCATAGTTTGTATTGGTTGGCCAAGGTGTATGAATCGGGAGTTGGGGCCTGAAGCTAATAGGTGGTGGCCTAACAGTTTGGGCGAAAGAAGGCTGGGCTGTTCGAGGTGGCAATACAGGTGGTGGTACATTTCTATTCTGGTTTCTGACATGTGTCTGTTGATTCCTATTCAAAGCCATGTTAGTGCGATAGCTTTGATTCTCTAATTTTAAACAATAATGAAGGGCTGAAGGTAGATCTGCTGGCTCCTTTATTCCAAAGATCCGTGGTAAATCTCCCTTCAAACCTCTTATGAAGGTGTCTAATGCTTTGTCTCTGTATATTTTTGTCATAAGGGTTTCCGATTCCCTATTTAATTCCATGCAGCCTACTTTATTTAGTATCAGCGACAAGTGGTTGTAGACAACCTGGTAGAAATCTTCTACTGTCTGGTTGTTACCCTGCACTAACATTGTCATCTGATATTCTAATGTTCCCAGATCTCTTTTGTCTGCGTAGTGCAGCGTGAGACATTTGGAGATAGCGCTCCAATTTAGGGGAACATTATACGACTCGAGGGCCGTGTCAGCATTGCCAGTGATTTTGTTTCTCACTGCACTCTCAGCTGCATTGGCTGAGAGTATACGATCTACACACTTTTTCCATGAGCTAAATTCCGCTGGATTACCGGAAAACTCTGTCCAAGTCGTTCAAGTTGTGGTTGGCAGTTATCGTTTGGTCGTCTACGTCACTAAACTCCCTAGAGGGGTTGACCAATTGCTTTACTAACGTCGGCAATTGTTGTGCCAGAATCTGGCTAACCGTGGCTGCTATCACCTGCTCTGCGTTATTCGCCATGCCTCTATTTTGTAAATGTTCGTTTTGTCTGACAAGATGTCGTTGTTGCTGTCTTTTTAAGTTATGTCCGCCTACCTGTGGTTGATCTGATACTATTGGGGGCCTAACTAAATTGCTTTCATTAGCCATAAACAAGAGATATTACTAGTATTGTATATTTTAGGATATTTTTGAAGTATTTTTAAATCTAGTGTTAGTTTTCTTATTCTATATATTGATTGATTGATTTTTATCGTTTCTTTTTTCTTTTAAAACCAGTGGCTGGTTTCTTCCTTCTACTTTGGAGGGTCCCTTGGGAATCGCAAAGTTGGATTTTGGTTATACTACGTTTGTAGTCTTTGTTTGTTTATCGTTTTACACTTTTTTATCTTGCTTATTGTTCTACAATGTTTTCGTAATTCTTGTTCTTATAATTCTATTTCGCTTTTGTGTTAGTTGTTTGTTTGTGTCTTTCACTTAATTTCTAACTTACAGTACTATTTCTGATGTGGCAACCTCCCCTGCCGGTCCGAATTTTATCCTTTTTGAAACTTTTGGGTATCTACTGGGGATCCTGCGACCAGTCTTCGTTGAGAGTATCCTGCGGACGGGCCTTACAAGATGTGTTGTCCACCGATGGGCAAATTGCACAATTAAGTTCCAATTGCCTTTCGCGAATTTTACCAGTCGTTGAATTTAATCAACGAGAGTTGCACTGGTGTTGTTTTCGCGTATAACCGACTAACGCGCACGTAGAAGCGTTTTGTTCTTTTGTAACACGAGCCGGTCCCTGCTCGGGCGCCAGTTAATTCCAAAGTTTATTAAACGATGAAAAAAATATACTTTTTGGGGGAGCAAGTCTTCCTTTTATTGATGTCAATTTGCAAATAAATAAACTTAAATCAATTCTAGGCCTAGTAACCTGTGGCTTAGCGGCAGCGGCGTTGGCAGCGGCGTCGCTGCTGATGTTGTTGGCCCGTTGGGCCATTCTTCTTGGAATTTTCGGCGGTTGCCAGTCGGCGCGTGGAGGAAATGGCACAGACACCAAGTCAGCATTTTGCTGCACTTCTTATGAGGTGTTGCAATGCTTCTTATTGGGACTGTATGAATTTATTTGTTGTTAACTTATACAAACAATATTAAAAACAAGTAAGAGATTCTAGTCGGGAGCTCCCGACTAGGGGATACCCTGAACCCTCATATTCCAACACCAAATGCAGCGCGCGCTTATAGATAAAGAGTAGCGGGGAGGTGGCGATAGGTATAAAATGAAATATAATCGATATATATATACTTTTCTAGAAGCTACATGTCAAGTTTGGTGACTCTAGCTCTTATTATTTACCAAAATTGCTTAAAAAAAGGGACTTCGATATACATTTTTATCGATTACTTGGAAACGGGGCAAGTTATCGATTATCGGAAACAAACTCGATCTGCGTAGGAACTAGGAGTACCTACATCTAAAATTTCAAATTTCCTATTAAAAATGGGTAAAAGGGGTATTATGTTTTTGTGCGAAATGCAAATGTATGTAACAGGCAGAAGGAAGCATCTCCAACCCCATAAAGTATATATATTCTTGATCAGCATCAATAGCCGAGTCGATCTAGCCATGTCCGTCTGTCTGTCCGTCCGTCCGTCCGTCCGTCCGTCCGTATGTATGAACACAAGGATCTCAGAACCTATAAGAGCTAGAGACTTGAAATTTTAGATGTAGGTGCTCCTAGTGCCTGCGCAGATCGAGTTTATTTCCGATAAACGATAACTTGCCCCGTTTCCAAGTAATCGATAAAAATGTATATCAAAATCCCGTTTTTTAAGCAATTTTGGTAAATAATAAGAGCTAGAGTTACCAAACTTGACATGTAGCTTCTAGAATAGTATATATATATCGATTATCTTTCATTTTATACCTATCGCCAACTCCCCGCTACTCTGTATCTATAAGCGCGCGCTGCATTTGGTGATGGAATAAGAGGGTTCAGGGAATCCCCTAGTCGGGAGCTCCCGACTAGAACCTCTTACTTGTTCGTTATCAATTACAACGGCTTTAGGTACGCCAAAATAAAATAGGAGTTCATTAAGTGGTTTCTTTATGTCTTCTATTGCCCTAGATTTGATTATTCGTCCTTGAGCTAATTTTGAAAATTTTTCTACTGCTGTTAGAACTAAGTTCTTTTCTGTCGTGTATATGTCGATATGGATTGTATGTCCTGGGTATTCGGGGATTGGTGTTTCTCTGAGTTTTGGGTTAGTTGGATGTCTACGGTTTTTTTCTTCTTCACGAACTTGACACTGTTTGCCTAATTCTGTTATTCGTTGCTTCATTTTTGGAAAATAAAAACTTTCGGACAATTGCATTTTGTTTTCTAGTGCGTTGCGGTAGGCTCTGTTGTGTGTAACCAATATCTTCCCATCTTGCTCTGTTTCATTTGTTAAATCTTTTACTTGAGACTGCGTGAATCTAATCTTGAAGTTACTTAAATGTTGGGGATATATCTGTTGAATTTGGTTCATTATTTCCTCTGAGGTTATTATTCCGTTAATTACGGATGGCTTTAGATGAGATTTCAGTATTTGTGTAAGGTCGTGTTCTGTAAAGTCTGGTCGAGTTATTGTATGTCTGTGGAATGTTGGGAATGGGATGTGGAACTCGTAATCTGTTTCGTTCGCTTTGCTGAGAAATATCTGGTTTTTTAATTCAATTTTTGGGGCTTCTATGCTTGGTATTAAATTGTGACTTGAACTGTCTGCACTGTGCTGGGTGGAGGCTACTGATCCGATATTATTGATTACAGGGATTCGTGATAGCGCATCGGCTACAATATTATCCCTACCTGGCTTATAGAGGAGTTCATAGTCGAACTCTTCCAGGTAAGCTTTCCATCTTTTTATTCTTGCGTTGCCTGTGGCTGATGGTCGGTGTATATTTTTACTCTTGCTTTACCGTAAAGGTAATTTTTGAGGGCTTTTAGGGCCCAAATTATTGCCAACATTTCCCTTTCGTTTGTGGCATAGTTCTCTTCTGTTTTAGAGAGAGTTCTAGAGAGAAAACAAATGGGTCGCTTATTCTGGGATAGAACAGCCCCAATAGCAAAGTTGGATGCATCTGTTGTCATATGAAACTCTTTGCTGAAGTCCGGGTAATGGAGTATTACCTCATTTGAAACCATGGCGTTTTATACCCTGAACCCATTAAAAATGGGTAAAAGGGGTATTATGTTTTTGTGCGAAATGCAAATGTATGTAACAGGCAGAAGGAAGCATCTCCGACCCCATAAAGTATATATATTCTTGATCAGCATCTATAGCCGAGTCGATCTAGCCATGTCCGTCTGTCTGTCCGTCCGTCCGTCCGTCCGTCCGTATGTATGAACGCAAGGATCTCAGAACCTATAAGAGCTAGAGACTTGAAATTAGGTGTAGGTGCTCCTAGTTCCTACGCAGATCGAGTTTGTTTCCGATAATCGATAACTGGCCCCGTTTCCAAGTAATCGATAAAAATGTATATCGAAATTATGTTTTTTAAGCAATTTTGTAAATAATAATAGCTAGAGTCACCAAACTTGATGTGTAGCTTCTAGAATAGTATTAATATATCGAGTATCTTTCATTTTATACCTATCGCCACCTCCCCGCTACTCTCTATCTATTAGCGCGCGCTGCATTTGGTGTTGGAATATGAGGGTTCAGGGTATCTCCTAGTGGGGAGCTCCCGACTAGAACCTCTTACTTGTTTTCTCTTCAATACGTGTAATACACAGGTAAGAAGGATGTCAACTGTGAACAGAGTTATGAGCCGATTCTATTTGCTATAGAGTGCGTCTGAAGTTGTTTGCATGTTGCAATGCTTCCAGATAAAGAATTTTAATTCTTTCGTTTTCTAGTGGGGTTATTATTGGATGGAATAAAATTTCATTCCAGAAGTTGATGCGTGAGATGCATCATAGGTGCATCTCACGCTTTTCTTCTCTTCTTGCCATCTAATAGTGCTGTTGAAGTCGTTCACCAGTATAAGTCCATCGTCGATTTCTTCGATCTCCGGGATATGATCTGCATTGCTAAAGCCACAGAGCGCTTGCTCTCCACTAACTAACTTAGTAATACAGTTATTAGTGTTCGAGTTTACAATTTTTAATATTATGATATCTTTTACAATTGTTGTTTATGCCATAAATTGTTTTATTACAATGAAACAGTTCGTTAAATTCTAAATCTATAATATAGTTACCAGTATATACCAGTATAAGTCCATCGTCGATTTCTTCATTCTGCATTGCTAAAGCCACAGAGCGCTTGCTCTCCACTAACTAACTTAGGAATACAGTTATCAGTGTTCGAGTTTACAATTTTTGATTCGTTACAAATTTTAATATTATGATATCTTTTACAATTGTTGTTTATGCCATAAATTGTTTTATTACAATGAAACAGTTCGTTAAATTCTAAATTTATAATATAGTTATTTTTCACAACTGTCTTTATTATGGTATTTTTGCATTCTATTTCATTATGCAAAATGGACACATCTGCAAATTCTAACATTTCTTTAATATTTAAAGGTGGCATGTTGCTTTTACTGTCATCATTAAATTTTTTATATTGCTTTTATGGATTATCTTGTCAGTTGTTGTTAGTACGGTTGTGTTTCTATTTTCTTAACTATTTCTTTTTTGTATCTGGGTTATACTTTGGTACCTAATCTGGTATTGACTTTGACGAATATTTCTTGTACTGGTTTATAGGTGCGTATGTCGTTACGTTTTTTGTTATGATTCTGCATGTCAGTCGATTGTTTCTGTTTGAGTCTGTCAATGTTCTTTCCTAGCTTTTTCGAATTGATCTGGGTCTGTAGTCACGTTCCTGCCGAAGAATTTGTCTAATGGTCTCTTGTTAGTTGTCGAGTGTATAGTGTAGTTGTACTCGTATATTGATTTGTTAAGAAGTTCTTCAAATGTTCTGAGTTCCTGTTTTTTTTATTACATCTCATAATATCTGATAGTGTTGAATGAAATCTTTCTACCTGACCATTCACTGCGCTTTTGTAGGGTGGTGATTTATAAACTTCTATACCTAATTGGTCCTGCATCATAAAAGCGATTGAGGCGGAATTAAGGGATTTTTCGTTATCTATTACAATGGCTTTAGGTACGCCAAAATAAAATAGGATTTCATGAAGTGGTTTTTTTTATGTCTTCTATTGCCCTAGATTTGATTATTCGTCCTTGAGCTAATTTTGAAAATTTATCTACTGCTGTTAGTACTAAGTTCTTTTCTGTCGTGTATATGTCGATATAGATTGTATGTCCTGGGTATTCGGGGATTGGTGTTTCTCTGAGTTTTGGGTTAGTTGGATGTCTATCGTATTTTTCTTCTTCACGAACTTGACGCTGTTTGCCTAATTCTGTTATTCGTTGCTTCATTTTTGCGAAATAAAAACTTTCGGACAATTGCATTTTGTTTTCTAGTGCGTTGTGGTGGGCTCTGTCGTGTGTAACCAATATCTTCCCATCTTACTCTTTTTCATTTGTTAAATCTTTTACTTGAGACTGCGTGAATCTAATCTTGAAGTTACTAAAATGTTGGGGATATATCTGTTGAATTTGGTTCATTATTTCCTCTGAGGTTATTATTCCGTTAATTACGGATGGCTTTAGATGAGCTTTCAGTATTTGTGTAAGGTCGTGTTCTGTAAAGTCTGGTCGAGTTATTGTATGTCTGTGGAATGTTGGGAATGGGAAGTGGAACTTGTAAACTGTTTCGTTATCTTTGCTAAGAAATATATTGTTTTTAAATACATTTATTGGGGCTTCTATGCTTGGTATTAAATTGTGACTTGAACTGTCTGCACTGTGCTGGGTGGAGGCTACTGATCCGATATTATTGATAACAGGGATTCGTGATAGCGCATCGGCTACAATATTATCCCTACCTGGCTTATAGGAGTTCATAGTCTAACTCTTTCTCTGCTCTAACGTTAGTTGTGTAGGTCAATGTTTCGTCCGGATTGGCGAAGAGACTTGGGTGCATTTTAACAAGTTGATTTAGGCTATTTTTTTGTTCGTGTGTCATGTGGTCTGTCCGTGGTATAACCGTGTTTACTGCCTCGATTCTTTTCTGCTTAATAGATTCTTGCTGCTTTGTATTACAGCATCTAATTCTTTTAGACTGTCGTTACCTAATATGGCGTCAAATGATTTTAAGGTGGGTAAGAGAAAGAATTTTATTTTTATGTCATTTCTATTAAAGAGATTAGCAAACTTGTGGTGTGTAATTTTTATGCTTCCGCCGACTGTGACGGCTTCGAAGGGCTTTTCATTTGGGATTGGTTCGGACACGAATTTGGGTTAGACATAATTTTTGTTTGATCCTGTATCTATTAATATTTTGAGTAATTTTCCGCTCCTCATCTTACATTCTATGTAAGGAAGAGAGGAGCTCTTTATCCTAAAAAAATTAATGTCTGACTGTTTTGTCCGTCATCTGCTTCTTCAATTTGTTGGGTATATTCATTTAATGGCTGCTCGTATTCGGTCTGCTGTTCGTAATTTAGCATTGATTGTACCTCCATGGTCACATAGTTGTCAGTGTTTTCTGTCTCGGTCTGTTCTTCCCCTGTTTGTATATTGAAATTTCTTTGTTTTTTGTCCGTGGCGTTTGTTGGTGGTGGAGCTCTTTGCCTACTTCAAAGTTGGGTCTGTTCATGTAGTATATCATCCTTGTGCGGATGCTTTGGTCCACGTCCATTGGCTCAGGACGTGGTTGGGGTTTGGGTGCAGAAGGTCTATTAGGTACGTATACCGGTTGTGGTTGTGTCTGGTAAGTTCTTTGATTAGGGTGTTGTGGAGTTGGTCCATTATTGTTATAAGCCGGTGGTCTATAATTTGTATTGGTTGGCCAAGGTGTATGAATCGAGAGTTGGGGCCTGAAGCTAATAGGTGGTGGCCTAAAAGGGGGCGAAAGAAGGCTAGGCTGTTCGAGGTGGCAATTTAGGTTGTGGTACATTTCTATTCTGGTTTCTGACATGTGTCTGTTGATTCCTATTCAAAGCCATGTTAGTGCGATAGCTTTGATTCTCTAATTTTAAACAATAATGAAGGGCTGAAGGTAGATCTGCTGGCTCCTTTATTCCAAGGATCCGTGGTAAATCTCCCTTCAAACCTCTTATGAAGGTGTCTAATGCTTTGTCTCTGTATATTTTTGTCATAAGGGTTTCCGATTGCCTATTTAATTCCATGCAGCCTACTTTATTTAGTATCAGCGACAAGTGGTTGTAGACAACCTGGTAGAATTCTTCTACTGTCTGGTTGTTACCCTGCACTAACATTGTCATCTGATATTCTAATGTTCCCAGATCTCTTTTATCTGCGTAGTGCAGCGTGAGACATTTGGAGATAGCGCTCCAATTTAGGGGAACATTATACGACTCGAGGGCCGTGTCAGCATTGCCAGTGATTTTGTTTCTCACTGTATGCAATATGCCGAAGTATTTCGGCGAACCTGCTTCAGCTGCATAGGCTGAGAGTATACGATCTACACTCTTTTTCCATGAGCTAAATTCCGCTGGATTACCCGAAAATTCTCTGAGGCTTTTAACTATGTCCGGAACTCTGTCCAAGTCGTTCAAGTTATGGTTGGCAGTTATAGTTTGGTCGTCTACGTCACTAAACTCCCTAGAGGGGTTGACCAATTGCTTTACTAACGTCGGCAATTGTTGTGCCAGAATCTGCCTAACCGTGGCTGCAATCACCTGCTCTGCGTTATTCGCCATGCCTCTATTTTGTAAATGTTCGTTTTGTCTGTCGAGATGTCGTTGTTGCTGTCTGTTCAAGTTATGTCCGCCTACCTGTGGTTGATCTGATACTATTGGGGGCCTAACTAAATTGCTTTCATTAGCCATAAACAAGAGATATTACTAGTATTGTATATTTTAGGATATTTTTGAAGTATTTTTAAATCTAGTATTAGTTTTCTTATTCTATATATTGATTGATTGATTTTTATCGTTTCTTTTCTTTTTTTAAAAGGGTCCCTTGGGAATCGCAAAGTTGGATTTTGGTTATACTACGTTTGTAGTCTTTGTTTGTTTATCGTTTTACACTTTTTTATCTTGCTTATTGTTCTACAATGTTTTCGTAATTCTTGTTCTTATAATTCTATTTCGCTTTTGTGTTAGTTGTTTGTTTGTGTCTTTCACTTAATTTCTAACTTACAGTACTATTCCTGATGTGGCAACCTCCCCTGCCGGTCCGGATTTCATCCTTTTTGAAACTTTTGGGTATCTACTGGGGATCCTGCGACCAGTCTTCGGTGAGAGTATCCTGCGGGCGGGCCTTACAAGATGTGTTGTCCACCGATGGGCAAATTGCGCAATTAAGTTCCAATTGCCCTTCGCGAATTTTACCAGTCGTTGAATTTAATTAACGAGAGTTGCACTGGTTTTGTATTCGCGTATAACCGACTAACGCGCACGTAGTTGTTCTTTTGTAACACGACCCGGTCCCTGCACGGGCGCCAGTTAATTCCAAAGATTATTAAACGATGAAAAATATATTTTTTGGGGAAGCAAGTCTTCCTTTTATTGATGTCAATTTGCAACTGAATAAACTTAAATAAATTCTAGCCCTAGTAACCTGTGGCTTAGCGGCAGCGGCATTGGCAGCGGCGCCTAGAAAATAATTACAATTACAGTATATGTATAGGATATGTTTCAATATAGACATACTATATAATCATTTAAACAATATTGCAAAGAGTATCTTACTCTCCATATTTTAAATCATCCCCAAGTTTATATTAACGAACAAAGAAATTGATAAAATAACACAAATTATAGATATATAAAATATTTAAATACTGTAGAACACTTGTACAGACCATTGGGCCTAGAAACAGTCCAACAAGAACAAACAATTATATTCTTAATAAAGATACCTATACTAAGCAATGAGGAATTTCAAATGTATCATATAATTCCACTACCTATAAACGAGACACAGTTCGTAATAACACCCAAATATGTAATACACAATAAAAATAACGGAGAAAATGGACGCCGAGGACAACATTAGGTTAGACAAATCATTATCAAAGACAAAGACAAAGACATTATCAAATTAAAAGAGGAAAACAAGAACTATTCAAACAATATAAAAATACAAGAAGATAATGCAATAATTATAATATTTACGAATATATCAACCCATATCAATGAGGAACAAGAAACAATAAATAACTTTTTAAAGAATTATCAAAATACAATATATAAAGATTTAAACCTATAAAGTAAGCAAATATCATTTATACAGTATATGTATAGGATAAGTTTCAATATAGACATACTATATAAGCATTTGAACAATATTTCAGAGAGTATCTAAGTTTATATTAACGAACAAAAAAATTTATAAAATAACAAAAATTACAGAAATACAAAATATTAAAATGTAGTCTGTAGAACACTTGTACAGCCTATTGGCCCTAGAAACTGTCCAACAAGAACAAACAATTATATTCTTAATAAAGATACCTATACTAAGCACTGAGTAATTTTAAATGTATCATATAATTCCACTACCTATAAACGAAACAGTTCGTAATAACACCCAAATATGTAATACACAATAAAAATAACATAAGACAAATTAACACACCATGTCACAAAATAGACAAACTAAATATTTGCGAAACCTCAGAAATGGAGGAAATTTCAACAAATGAATTATGTATAAGCAACATATTGACACAAAACGCAAGTTTTTGTAATACCACAAACCTAGGCAAACACCAACAAATATTCGTGCCAGGAATAGGTGTTATATTTATACTCAACGCACCGACAACAAAAATTGAATCAGATTGCGGAGAAAAGAGGTCAATAGAAGGATCAAATACCAAAACTGCACCGTAAAAATCAAAAACGATCGTTACGACGTTTCAAAAATTATCATGGAGGAAAAAATAGATATCAGTATTCCACAAATTGAGGGAATCACGATTAGCACAACAATAAAAGACATCAACTTACAAAAACTTAACCTCCAAAACTTCCTGCACCAGAAATTAATCTGGGAAATAAAGGAAGAATCCAAATCGCATCTGATGGCAATATATTCAATGATGCTGCTAATGAGCGTCGTAACAGCAACAATCTTCTACATCCTATGTACTATGCTACATGAGCGTCGTAACAGCAACAATCTTCTACATCCGAAAGAAATACAACACTTATCCCATAAAAGACGCGGAAACAATCTACGTTCAGGCCATACCTTCGATGTGGCCGTCACTTCGCTCCAGGGGGGGAGGAGTAACCATATCTCCTAACGAGGATATCGCAGAGTCGACCTGTCCAAAGGAACCACCAAGAAGCAGATGGGAGAACACCCCGTTCCCCTAACCACACCACTCGAGAGGGCATAGGAACAGTCGATATCTTTAATTTTATATATACTTATTCAAACATTACACCAAAAATTTATCAGAGAACTCTGGAACAGAAGATACCGCAACCAGGAGGAAACTTTGTTTCCATTTGTGTGTGTGTGTGTGTGTGTGTGTGTGTGTGTGTGTGTGTGTGTGTGTGTGTGTGTGTGTGTGTGTGTGTGTGTGTGTGGCGGAGAGGGGAGAGGGAGTGCGTTGGCAACGCATGCGCAAGATCATGAATATTTTTGTTTATGTTTACATTTGTGTGTTGAGGAAGAGGACTGGAGTGTTATGTTTCCATTTGTGTGTGGGGAGCAACCTCATATTTGTTTACGATGGATGTGATTGGTTAGGAAGGAACAAAGGGGAGGGGGAGTGCGCTGCTACGTTATCAGCGAGCTATTATGTGGCTGGGAAAACTGAAATGAAGTAAATATTATTTTTAAATAAAGATATTTATTTAGTTATCTGAAAGTTTCAAAGTGAAAAAGTCATCGACATCACAATATTAAACAAGTAAGAGGTTCTAGTCGGGAGCTCCCGACTAGGGGATACCCTGAACCCTCATATTCCAACACCAAATGCAAATATATATACTATTCTAGAAGCTACATGTTAACTTTGGTGACTCTAGCTCTTACTATTTACCAAAAATGCTCAAAAACAGGATTTCGATATAAATTTTTACGGACGGACGGACGGATAGACGGACGGACAGACAGACGGACATGGCTAGATCGACTCAGCTATTAATGGTGATCAAGAATATGTGTACTTTATGGGATCGGAGATGCTTCCTTCTGCCTGTTACATACATTTACATTTACAATATACCCTTTTACCAATGGGTTCAGGGTATAAAAAACTGAGACGACTTTCTGCATTTTATTCTGAAATTGTATATAAATTAAGAGAGAGAGAGAGAGAGACGCTACATGTTAAGTTTTGTGACTCTAGCTCTTATTTACCAAAATTGATCAAAAACATGGTGTCGATATCGATTTTTATCACAAAAATATTTTATTTTTATATAATTAGATAGTGAGGAAGAACTTTTTGAATACCAAAACTTATTTGATTAACAAAATTATATATATAGTGACATATTCACAACAACAGAATTTTGAACCACTGTTATTCATAAGCTGCAGTGCATGGTATAACCCACTGTATGTCCACAAACAGAATAATCATAACAATAACGTGTTTTCTGCAATCAAATTAAATAATGCTAACAGAAGCAAAAATCATAAGAGCAGAATGCCTTCTGCAGCCAAGCTCAAATATTGTCAACAATCATATATTAACAACAAGTAAGAGGTTCTAGTCGGGAGCTCCCGACTAGGGGATACCCTGAACCCTCATATTCCAACACCAAATGCAGCGCGCGCTTATAGATAGAGAGTAGCGGGGAGGTGGCGATAGGTATAAATTGAAAGATAATCGATATATATATACTTTTCTAGAAGCTACATGTCAAGTTTGGTGACTCTAGCTCTTATTATTTACCAAAGTTGCTTAAAAAACAGGATTTCGATATACATTTTTATCGATTACTTGGAAACGGGGCAAGTTATCGATTATCGGAAACAAACTCGATCTGCGTAGGAACTAGGAGCACCTACATCTAAAATTTCAAGTCTCTAGCTCTTATAGGTTTTGAGATCCTTGCGTTCATACATACGGACGGACGGACGGACGGACGGACGGACGGACGGACAGACAGACGGACATGGCTAGATCGACTCGGCTATTAATGCTGATCAAGAATATATATACTTTATGGGGTCGGAGATGCTTCCTTCTGCCTGTTACATACATTTCGATTTTGCACAAAAACATAATACCCCTTTTACCCATTTTTAATGGGTTCAGGGTATAAAAAGTGACCCACAGAAAAACGCTAGCATAAACAATCCGCAGCTGCGGTCCCTTTGTAAAAAGTCACGTTCTCCAATTATTATTGAGCTTTAAATATAGCGTAAGCAATTTTGTTTTCTTTAGTCTTAATCCAGATATAAAACAAAATAAACTGATACAAATTCACTCTCGTGAAATAAAGCCTTTTTATTTAAAACTTATAACTACGTTATTGGCGCAGCCGGTAGGATAGCGTAACATTCTGTGAAACGAAATAATTTAAAGCTCGTGAGTAATACGGTCAATTAAAGAGAGGCTTATCCATACAACTTGTGTCGTCTCTGATCAACAAGTGTAATTGTGCACAATATTACAATTAAGTCGAACATATTTCAATTTCGAAATTCGGTCGTTGTAGCACAGTAAATTTTGTGACACATAAACTAAAAACAAAAAAATTATTAAAAAATGGAGCAACCAGAAGGTTCTCATACTGCTGCACTTCCAGCAATGAATAAATCAAGCCTCCAGAATTTAAACCATTTGCTGCAACAAATACGGAACGTGCCAGCCTTTGAGGGAGATCCTATAACCCTGGGTCCATTCATCAGAAGGATGGATTACCTGCTTCAACTGTACTCTACTCACAATGAACGATAACAATGCACAATAGTCGGGGCGATCGAGCTCCAGATATTCGGAGACGCCCAGAAGCTGCAAATCAACAACTGGTCACAACTCAGGGAGGCTTTAATCTCCGAATATAAGACGCAAACACCCGTGGAAGAACTACTGCGAAGGTTATATCAAACCAATTATCTAGGTAATTTCCGCAAGTTTTGTAGGGAGGTAGAGGCTAAGATAATAATTATAACGGAAATATAAGAATTAGAAGGGAATTTAGATAATTCCAGTTTGTATACCAACGCTATGAATAATACTGTAAAAAACTTAATACATAAAAAACTACCAGATATCCGCTATTTCGAAATTAAAACAAGTAGCACAGATGGAGGGCTACTATGAAGAAAATTATTATAATAATAATATTTAAAATCAAAATATCAACAAAGCTATAAATGTTACAAGAAATAATAAACCTCAACTTACCCCAAATTACATGTCTAACAATAATTAATGTCCCAATTTTCACAACACCCTCAGAACATCCAAACCTATTTTAAACAAAAAAGCGACTAGCTCAAGAGCACATAAAAATAGCACCATAAATCAAAATTTTCTTCAGGTAGATATATACCAAATCAATCGTACAAGCGTATGCGGAGAAACACTAGTGGTTCCCAAAAAATGTAGGTGGATGAAAATTATAAACAATCGGACAACTATCAGGGCAATTATGTAAAAGAAGAGTATGGTTGTCAGAACAACCAATTTGAGGAGATTTAGAATAACGAAATAAAAAAAAAAGACGAAAATTTTCCAATTGAAGCCTCGGAACAAGACAGTACATAGAAATTACGTTTAATAACAGATGTCTCATTGACACTGGGTCGTCAATAAATATCATAAGTTTATACAAGACCTACTTCGATTAGAACTATGACAGGGATATCACAACCAAATCATTATATAAGTTAATTCCAAAGTTTATTAAACGATGAAAAAAATATATTTTTTGGGGAAGCAAGTCTTCCTTTTATTGATGTCAATTTGCAACTGAAGAAACTTAAATCAGTTCTAGCCCTAGTAACCTGTGGCTTAGCGGCAGCGGCGTCGCTGCTGATGTTGTTGGCCCGTTGGGCAATTATTCTTGGAATTTTCGGCGGTTGACAGTCGGCGCGTGGAGGAAATGGCACAGACACCAAGTCAGCATTTTGCTGCACTTCTTATGAGGTGTTGCAATGGGACTGTATGAGTTTATTTGTTGTTAACTCTTCCCCCTTTGATTTAAGCTTGTCCCTAAGCGATCATCAGAAGAAAGGTATGTTGTTGAACCTGAGGTTGTTGGCATCTGTATTTTGTATTTGGATGTGCGTTGGTTCTATTCTGGGGCCCTCTTGTTCTTTGTTCAGTTGCAGTATTATATATTTCTTTTTTCTCTTCAATACGTGTAATACACAGGTAAGAAGGATGGCAACTGTGAACAGAGTTATGAAACCGACTCTATTTGCTATAGAGTGCGTTCTTTCGTTTTCTATTGGGGTTATTTGTATTATAGGGTTCCTTCTTGATTATTGATGAATAAAGTTTCATTCCAGAAGTTACTAAAATGTTGGGGATATATCTGTTGAATTTGGTTCATTATTTCCTCTGTGGTTATTATTCCGTTAATTACGGATGGGTTTAGATGAGTTTTCAGTATTTGTGTAAGGTCGTGTTCTGTAAAGTCTGGTCGAGTTATTGTATGTCTGTGGAATGTTGGGAATGGGATGTGGAACTCGTAATCTGTTTCGTTCGCTTTGCTGAGAAATATCTGGTTTTTTAATTCAATTATTGGGGCTTCTATGCTTGGTATTAAATTGAGACTTGAACTGTCTACACTGTGCTGGGTGGAGGCTACTGATCCGATATTATTGATTACAGGGATTCGTGCAGAGTGCACAGGAGGTTATTCGTGAGCTTAATAATATATTCGTAACTTACTCGCACTTATACGTATATATAAATATATAAATTGTGGCCATGGCTTTGTTTAAATCCAGCGGCACATAATAAACAGATCAGTGGATCTTATGCCCCGCTTCCTTCACCGATCGCTCAACTACGAGCAAGCATTTGATCAAATAACTTTGCATGGTTAAAACCGATTTATAAACGCTGGTTAATTTATAATTTTTTTTTTAAATTAGACTTCAAACTATATTACTAATGTAAAACATAAGTATAAAAAATTAATATAAAAAGCCAACAGAACCTGATAAAATATACAAATCACTAATATATGTACCACGACTATCAGAACGGCTCACAAACTCAGACTGTTACAACAAACAAGATATAAAAGTAGCTCACAAACCGACGAATACATTACAAAAATTCTTCAACAAGATAAAGTCGAAAATCCCGATGATCGACAAAAGCAACGTCGTTTACCAAATACCATGTGGCGGGGAAAACAACAACAAGTGCAATAGTGTCTACATAGGTACAACAAAGTCGAAGCTAAAAACAAGGATTAGTCAACATAAATCGGACTTCAAATTAAGACATCAAAATAATATACAGAAAACAGCACTTATGACCCATTGTATGAAAAACAACCACATACCAAATTTTGATGAAACAACAATCTTACAACAAGAACAACACTACAACAAGCGACACACATTGGAAATGCTACACATAATTAACACACCAACCAACAAACGACTAAACTATAAGACAGACACAGAAAATTGCGCTCACTTGTACAGACACCTCTTAAACAGCCAAACAGCCTCAGTAACAATCTCCACGTCAAAGAGCGCAGACGTGTAAAATAATGTATGTAAAATTATCGAAATAATGTTTAATTTATTGTATTATAATTGTTAATTGTTCTCTGTATCTTGGTGTTAGTGCCCTGAAGACGGCTTGCCGATGTGCAACCGAAATATATCGGAAACAAATACTGAATAAAATTGTTTTCATTACTTTGTTTTTACAAACTCGGACCTCGAGCCAGCCAACAAATATTTTGAAATATGGAAAGGTCGCCAGAACCATCAATACATAAGTATAATTAATATATACATTTTTATATATATATTATTATTTTTGAAATTTATTATAGCTTACATCAATTACAAAATATTCAATTTAATTTACAATTACATTTACCAAATCTGTATTCATTATCAGAATGTCAGAGGTCTTATTTCAAAGCTTAAAAATCTTTTCATGGCCAGTACTTCCTTCGACTCGGATATAATAGCTTTTTCAGAAACATGGTTAAATTCAACCATATCCGATTCTGAGATATTTTCAAATAGTTTTATTTTGCATAGAAATGATCGGCCGACTCGAGGTGGTGGGGTGTTAATTGCCGTTAAAGCCACTCTCCAGTCAGAACTTTTCTGTTTTATTTATTTTTATTTTTTATTTTTATTTATTTATTTATTTAAGGTCGACAAAACGAGTGTCTTCCTCATTATTCCGTAGATTATACATACAATAGATAATAGAATTATATGCTAAAAGCCTAGTTAGATAACATAGTTCTCTAAATAGCATCACCGACCGATGGAGGTGTTTTAGTTGCCAGTCCGGCCAGCTGTGCCCCTTTTCACAGCTAAATTTGTCAGTGACGCTATTAGAGCCTACATCTAATCAGAAGGATGTAAGTAGGAAAAAAGTGTTCTTAAGTAAAATTAAAAATAATCTTAGTTTGCTATATTAATTAATAAAATACAATAAATAGGAAAAAAGAAAGTAAGAAGAGTAATGTTAATAAAGTAAAGAAATGGAGGCAAGATATATAGAGTGTTAAGTAGATAGGACAGAGAGAAAAGTAATGGGAAATCACCGACCCGGTGGGGGAAATTTATAGCCTGTCCGGCAAGCTATGCCCCTGCTCATAGCTGGGAATGGTCAGTGACTTCCCGAAGGTATCCTGAAAGCAACGATTTTATTACGGGGAGAGAAAGTTCGGTAGAGAAAACGTGATGCAAACTATTATAATTTTTACATAGCACGCGAAAAGGATTGTGCATAGCGTAGTCTGTTGTGCACGTAGACAGGAATAAGGGGCGGTAATTTCTGGTTGGTCTAGACGGAACAGAGAATTGAAGACGCCCTAGCAGAAAAGGAGAATCTATATCGCCAATAATCAACTTATGTAGAAGGACAACACCGAGAATTGTCCTACGGTTGGTTAACGACGGAAGGTTAAGAAGAAGCAGCCTGCTGGAGTAGGATGGCAACCGAAGATTAGGGTCCCAATTTAAACCTCGTAAGGCAAAAAGCAGAAATTGCTTCTGAACAGATTCAATACGATCCTGGCTATTGTTATACTGCGGAGACCAGATGCAAGAGCAGTATTCAAGGATAGGGCGAACAAGAGAGATGTACAGAAGTTTCGTTATAAAAGGATCGTTAAACTCTTTAGACCATCGTTTAATGAATCCAAGTACACCTTTTGCCTCATTAACGATGGTATCTATGTGAAGATTGAAACAGAGCTTAGAATCAAATAGAACGCCTAGATCCTTAACTGTTAGTATACGTTGTAAAGGGGTATTGTCGATTGTATAACTGACAAGATAAGGTGTAGTACGATTAAATGTCATAAACATACACTTTGAACAATTCAGATGCAATTGATTGGCCGAACACCAAAGTTGCATAGCGTTCAAGTCGTCTTGTAGACGAGAATGATGTAGGGGATTAGTGTATGATAGAATAAGTTTCACATCATCCGCATACATGAGTACACGGGCATGTGATATAACAGAGGGGAGATCATTTATAAAAAGAGTAAAGAGTAAAGGTCCAAGATGACTACCTTGAGGAACACCAGAAGTAACGTGAACTTGTTTAGAGGTAGTCAGCCTCAGCATTACTCTTTGGGTCCTACCTTTTAAATAAGAATTAATCCAAAGCAAAAGAGACGGAGGGAAACCTATTCGGTCAAGTTTAAAAAGTAAAATGTCATGGTGCACAGAGTCAAACGCTTTACTGAAGTCAGTATAAATGACATCAGTTTGCATTTTCGGAAAGAAAAGCATCGTTTACCAAGGAAGTAAACTCAAGCAGATTGGTCGTAGTTGACCGATTCTTTACGAATCCATGTTGAACAGGGGAAACAACTGATTTGCAGAAATGCTGCAAATTCGAAGTGATTATTTTTTCAAATAATTTAGGAATAGCGGACAGTTTTGCAATGCCCCTGTAATTTTGTATATCAGACTTTCCACCTTTCTTGTGGAGAGGAATGATATAAGATTCTTTCCAAAGAGATGGAAAGACACAAGATTCAAGAGATAGATTAAAAAAAAAAAAAAAAAAAAAAAAAAAAAAAAAAAAAAAAAAAAAAAAAAAAAAAAAAAAAAAAAAAAAAAAGGGGGGGGGGGGGGGGGGGGGGGGGGGGGGGGGGGGGGGGGGGGGGGGGGGGGGGGGGGGGGGGGGGGGGGGGGGGGGGGGGGGGGGGGGGGGGGGGGGGGGGGGGGGGGGGGAGAGAGAGAGAGAGAGAGAGAGAGAGAGAGAGAGAGAGAGAGAGAGAGAGAGAGAGAGAGAGAGAGAGAGAGAGAGAGAGAGAGAGAGAGAGAGAGAGAGAGAGAGAGAGAGAGAGAGAGAGAGAGAGAGAGAGAGAGAGAGAGAGAGAGAGAGAGAGAGAGAGAGAGAGAGAGAGAGAGAGAGAGAGAGAGAGAGAGAGAGAGAGAGAGAGAGAGAGAGAGAGAGAGAGAGAGAGAGAGAGAGAGAGAGAGAGAGAGAGAGAGAGAGAGAGAGAGAGAGAGAGAGAGAGAGAGAGAGAGAGAGAGAGAGAGAGAGAGAGAGAGAGAGAGAGAGAGAGAGAGAGAGAGAGAGAGAGAGAGAGAGAGAGAGAGAGAGAGAGAGAGAGAGAGAGAGAGAGAGAGAGAGAGAGAGAGAGAGAGAGAGAGAGAGAGAGAGAGAGAGAGAGAGAGAGAGAGAGAGAGAGAGAGAGAGAGAGAGAGAGAGAGAGAGAGAGAGAGAGAGAGAGAGAGAGAGAGAGAGAGAGAGAGAGAGAGAGAGAGAGAGAGAGAGAGA